>JAINUG010000020.1:8159545-8412991 GCA_029706075.1 Aldrovandia affinis | reverse complement strand
CTACATCCAACCCCCTGATTCCACCTATCTTCCCCCGTGCTTGTTAACAAGGCTGACGGAGTGCAAGGACGAACGAGTTCTTCAGCCTGTTCAGCTTGCACTGTGGGAGTCTTAACCGCCTTCCCGATGGTAGCAGCTCGAACTCTGGGTGGAGGATGTGGGAGGGGTCTGCTGTTATTTTTGAGCCAAGCGCAGAGTATTTGAGATCGCTTGTTCCTTCGCAATTTCGATACTACACTTCCAAATGCTGACGACCTAATTGTAATGTTCTGACAAGTTGACCCCGGGAAGCTTGTTTCGCCTAATTCATCCATCATTGAGCATCACCCCACTGTCCACACAGTCATCGTCCATGCTGGTGTAAATGATGTAAGATCCGCCAAAAATCAGCTGAGACCCAAAACGCCTATAAAGACCTGGCACAGCTCATTGAACGTTTAGGAAATCATGCATTCTCTCTGGGCCAGCCCCCTCCTCCGATGTGGCTCTGAGAGATTTAGCAGGCTCTATCAGCTGGACAAATGGCTAGCTAGCTTTAGCAGGGATGGTGGTTTTGGCTATATTAGCCATTTTGACTCATTCTGGAACATAAAATCCCTTTACAAAGCAGACGGCCTCCATCCAAACCAGAGTGGCATCAAAGTCCTGGCCTCTAATATTCATCGCCATCTCCAAAGCCATACATGACATGCTACCAGCGCTAGTGTCTCCCACGACATGCCACATGGAGATCAGCCACCTGTTGTTGTGGAGACTCTTTCGCTGCACCGCCACTACCGCTGCCATGCAGAACAGCGCCACTCGCAGGCCAGGCGGACTCCATCATTACAACTATGATAACTAATAGACCTTCTCCCCTTACCAGTTGTCTCACTACTGAAAAAGAGCATATCCCAATAAGGGCAACTTGGTCACAGTATCAGTATCAGTAAACAAAACAATTGAACAAAATAACGGCTCAGAGAAACTGAGCATGGCTCTTTTAATGTGCGATCACTGAACAATAAGACATTTTAATTAATGAACTCATATCCGACCGAAATCTGCACTGTATTTTTTCCTGACCGAGGCGTGGCTTGGCACTGATGGATCAGCCACCCTCCTGGAAGCCTCTCCCCAGACTATAGCTCTTCCTACTCTAGACCTGGGCGAAGAGGGGTGGGACTGCGACCATCCTCTCATCAACCCTTGCCGGCAGAAATATATCTCTGGGAGATTTCTGTTCATTTGAGCATCATGCCATCATGATAAGCTGTGAGCCTCCTGTACTGGCAGTAACTATATATAGACCACCAAAGACTAAGACTAAGACTAGACCACCTAAGATTCCTACTCCTACCTTTTTAGAGGACTTTTCAGAACTCCTGTCCATTATACACACAAACTATGACCATATATTAATAGTTGGTGATTTTAACATACACATGGACAGTGAGACTAACTCAGATACCAGAGACTTTATGACCTTTGAGCTCCATGGACTTCACTCAACATATCAACGAGCCCACCCACAACCGAGGTCACACTCTTGATTTGATCATTTCAAGGGGTCTAGATACTGATATATCTTCAATCTGTGATCTTGCTCTGTCTGACCATTTTTGTATATTTTTTACAATAATGACACCAAAGGTTGAAGTTTGTACTGAACGTGTTATTAAGAAACGATATCTTACTGCTGCAGCAGCTGAGGGCTTTAAGATGATAGTTAATAGTAGGCCTACAACTCCAAAAGACCCATTGCAGGTTGATGACCTAGTAACCAGTTTCATCATCAAAGTTAAGGCAGCTCTGGATTCTGTAGCACCATTGAAGCTAAAAAGGGTGTTAGCTAAACAAAAAGCTCCTTGGAAGAATGAGGAAATTGCGAATCTCAAACGAACATGTAGAAAGGCTGAACGTGTATGGAGAAAGACCAAACTACAGGTTCACTATGAGATTCTCAAAGACCATCTTTCTTCCATAAATAAAGCAATAAAAAGGCTAGAACAGATCATTTTTCAAATTTGATCTCTACTACTAATCGAAATAACTCCAGGGTCCTTTTTTTCGACTATTGACAGCCTCGTAAAACCGTGGCTAAAATACCTGAAGATCTTTTCTCCACCTCCAAGTGTGAGGAATTTGCAGGATATTTCAGAGATAAGATAGCGAATATAAGGACAAGTATTACCCAGTCAGGATCAAATGTGTTGCATGCTGGACCCATTTCACCATGTAATGTAATTATGGACTCATTTATAGCAGTTGATGCAGAGATGCTGAGCAAAGTAGTGGCCAAACTAAAGTCATCTACATCCCCCCTTGACCCCATTCCTACAAAATTTTTGAAGACTATTTTTGAGTCTGTGTCGGAGGACATCTTGAACATCGTAAATTGTTCTCTACAGACAGGCATTTTCCCATCGCCTCTTAAAATTGCTCTGGTGAGACCCCTTTTGAAGAAAAGCAATTTAGACTCTTCAGTTTTAAGCAATTATAGACCAATTTCGAATCTCCCATTCATAAGCAAAATTCTGGAAAAGACCGTACTTAAACAGCTAAATGTTTTTCTAGAGGCAAATTGCACATTTGATATATTTCAATCTGGATTCCGCTCATCATAGTACAGAGACAGCATTAGTCAAAGTTGTGAATGATCTGAGAATGAACAATGACTCTGGAAAGCTTTCGATTCTTGCTCTGCTAGATCTAAGTGCTGCGTTTGATACCGTGGATCATGATATTCTCATTGACAGACTTGAAAACTGGGTTGGCCTCTCAGGTCCAGTCCTTAACTGGTTCAGGACCTATCTGACTGAACGGAGGGAATATTTTGTCAGCCTAGGTGACCATAGCTCCAAAAAACATCGGATGAGCTGTGGGGTCCCTCAGGGTCGATTTTAGGACCGTTACTTTTCAGTTTATATATGCTGCCCCTTGGCAATGTCATAAAGCAACACAATGTTAATTACCATAGCTACGCTGACGACACACAACTTTATGTTTCCATGACACCCAACGATTATAGTCCTGCTGACTGCCTTATACAATGCATTGCTGATATAAATGTATGGATGTCACAAAACTTTCTACAATTAAACCAGGACAAAACTGAAATTTTGATCATAGGTGATAAAGCTAAGCGAGAGAAGCTCTCTGCACACCTAAATACACTGGATCTTAAACCCAAGTGCCAGGCCAGAAATTTAGGTGTAATAATAGACTCTGACTTGGATTTCGAGACTCATATAAAAATATAACAAAAGTATCGTTTTATCACCTGAAAACATCGCCAAGGTGCAACCCTTCCTCTCACAGGTGGATACTGAAAGAGTGATACATGCATTAATTTCTAGCAGGTTAGACTATTCCAACGCCATCTTGGCTGGTCTATCAAATCAGAAACCAATTTATAAGCTGCAGCTGATACAGAATGCTGCAGCACGAGTCCTTACAAAGACGAGACGAAGAACACACATCAAACCAGTTTTGAAATCACTGCACTGGCTACCGTCAACTCCAGAATAGATTATAAAATCCTCTTAATAGTCTATAAATCACTGCATGGTTGTGCGCCTAGATATATCTCGGATATGCTGGTGAGATATTTTCCAAGTAGATCTCTGAGGTCCTCTGACAGAGAACTCCTGGTGGTTCCAAGAGTCAGGACAAAGAGACAGGGAGAGGCAGCTTTTAGTTTTTATGCCCCCAGGCTCTGGAATACACTCCCAGAGAGCTTGAGAATGGCTGAGAATGTGGTCACTTTTAAACGAGATCTTAAAACATATTTATTTTGTCTCGCCTATCCTAGCGACTAATTTATACTTGTAATATAAAATGGTGCAAAAAAGGCGTGATTTGGGGCGAACGTTTTCAAAACGTTCCATCAGTGAGTTCAGACCAAACGTGACATAACTTACGAATTTGGTTTTGATGGAGTGAATTGCGAATAGCCTATAGAAGTCCATCCCCGAAAAAAGGGCGAGACGAAATAAAATACCGCGAAAATAAAAACACAGGCAAGAACAATAGGCTTCCGCCCTTCGGAATGTCAAATCTGTAATGGGATAAACAGGGAACATAAACATTACTGTAGAAGTTACAGTAATACACTGCGTATTGATAAAGTAAATAGGCTAATAACACTGTAGTCTACAGTATAGTAGAGGTCTGTACAGTTTGTAGAGGTCGCAATAGTACATAATGCAAGTCAAATACAGCACAAAGTAGAAGCAGCAATAATAATACACAGAAATAAATGATTTGGTACAGTAATAATTACAGTACTAAACCCCACGATTCAAAATATAGTAATAAACCAAAAATACAATTGCTTTATTGTTAATTATTTTAATATAACCTCTAATGATCATTGAGCAAGTTCTTGAACATTATCATAACTGAAATACTTTGAAAAAATAATGGCTATGGGTTGGCCAGCGCAATAGGCGGTGTGGCACGGGAGCCGGCGGAACTCCGGTACCACGGACAACTCCCCAGAAGACGCGACGGAAAAGGAACCAACAATCCACAGCGTGGCAGCTGTCCGGTGCTGAACCAGGGAGACAGCTGCAGCCACTCCATTTCGTAATCAGAAGGCACTGCATAAAGTCTCTCTCTTCTCTCTTCTCTCTTCTCTCTTCTCTCTCTCTCTCCTCTCTCTCTCTCTCTTCCTTACAGATACCGACGTATACTCCAACCGCCTTACTGGTACCAACTGGGACTCCTGGCCCGACGACGGCGCAGCTTCGCTCCCCGACCCTATCCAGGCTACACAACTTAACCTTGATGAGGGACCGGATCTCATTGCTTGGACCGAGAGCCGCCCGGCAATAGAACATTGAGACATTTTAATCCGGTGTGACTGCGCCGAATCTGTCTCGCGCCCGATTTATTGTCCACGCCTTCCCCAGGCGTGTGACAGGGGTGTGACAATGAAAACAGTCGGGCGCTGGCGCTCTGTGCAATTTGGTGACTTTATTGATGTGCACATTATCTGAAATCATGAGAATGTTTTGTGAATATTGTTCATTTTCCCCCACGTTGAAGCAAATCGTCCAATCCATGGGTAACTTGCAAGCGTAATCAATTAAGCTAAAAACTATTTCACCACAACTTGTGGTTATTCAATGCACGGACATGAAAGACTGAAGCCAGCAGGCCACCCATCGCTACCGTTCAGCAAGATACACCTGTTAAATAAATATATGTTTGTATGCGCATTGTTTTTCTTATGTGAAAGGGAGTACATCATTGGACACCGAAGGCGATTTTATGTTGGAAAGCCTACAAATAAGGAAAAAAAGAGATAGTAAAATAAAACACTTTCTTTCAACAATGTAGGTCTCATAATATAAACTCAAATCATGAAAATAACCAATTAATGTGCGTCTTGTTTTCCCCCTCTGATTCGCTTGAGAAGCGCTCCTGGCGCAGCGTGCAAAACTGTCATCCATGTGAGGAATTTGCCAATTTGCTATAGCGTTAGCGCACTGGTATTTAAAGGGATAGAAAATAGGTGTTCTGATTGGCCATTATGAAACCAAACCCCCACCACACCCACATGTATTTTTTTAAAGTTAATCCAACCAGGGGCGCCGATTTATGTTTCTGCCCGTGGGTGCTCAATACCCAGGACATTTTGAGCGTCAAACATTTCAATTCCTGCATTCAAATTTTTATGCACCAATTTGTGCCTTTTCTGCATCAATGTATGGATTAACATGTTTTGCAACGTGGGCTATGCCGCGCAGCGTATGCTAGGTGGAGTTTGCTATCAAATCAATGTAAATTTGGCTCCGGCGGCATTATACAGATGTCAAGTGCATAATTTTCCCCGTGGGTGCTCGGCCTTCTCCGTGGGTGCTCGGGCCCCGGAGCACCCACGGGATCGGCGCCTATGAATCCAACCTCTTTTACAACTGCGCCGGAGGTGCACTATCGTCCTAAATCACTTAATTACCGAAATTGGGTTAGACACGCCCTAAAGCGCCACCATCTTCGCTTTGCTTCTGCGTTACCGACACCGTCCTAATTCACCAAAATAGGGCCCCTTATGTTAATGCACCTCCAGACCATCACCGACCCCGTTTCAGACCCACTACAGTTTGCCTACAGATACAACAGGTTTGTAGATGATGAGGTCAATATAGCCCTGCACTTTTTATTCGAACACTTGGACTGCCCCGGAACATACGCCAGGATCCTGTTTGTGGATTTTTACTCCACCTTTAATACCATCATTCAACCTGCCACAGAAAGTAATGGTGCAGTTTTACAAGGCCATCATCGAGTCCATTCTCACATCCTCCATCACCATTGGGTTCGCTGCCTCTACTGCCAAGGACAAACACAGGCTGCATCAGATCATCCGGTCTGCAGAAAAAAAATCGGCTGCAACCTGCCTTCCCTTCAGGAGCTGTAAGCCTCCTGGACCAGAAGGCGGGCTGAAGAGATCTTGGCTGAACCCTCGCGACCCAGCCACCCCCATCGTTTAACTTCTAATTTGTATTACTTGGATGCTTATTGTCTAGGGGTTTGTGTTTGAATATTGCCCTGGATGCCACCTTATTGTTTATTGTTTTGTCTATCGACAATTTGCACTGTACCAACTTACCAAGTTAAATTCCTTGTATGTGTAAACGTACTTGGCGATAATAAATCTGATTCTGATATGGTTTATAAGGATAATCACTGCCCTACCCTCTTACAGAAACATGACAGAGGCAGAATGCATTCCAGCCCCCAGCCCCACTAGCAACCAGCACTCTACATGTCAGTGATGGGAAACTCTGAATAGTTCCAAATCATTCACTTACATCACTGATATGGTGCCTATTAATGTCATATTTGTATCAATTTTACTTAGATTTTTATTATCTCTCACTGCGCTCTAACAAATTCTTGATCAGTGGATCTCTCGCTCAGTTCCTCCTTCTAATCTGTTTTCACTTGGCTGTGATTTTACAGTCAACAAAATGGGGGAACTCCTCAAACCAAAAACAGTTAGCAGCTAGCCTACATTTGGATAATGTGGGGTGCAAAAATTAAGACAAATGACTATGTCAACTGTTACAACTGATACACAGGCTGGACCCAAACACAGACACTGACACAGAGGATAAGGTGAAATAGGGTATGTATTATTTACAGAGACTGGGGTAGGGGAAGCGATGATGAGGGCAGACCAAGTGGGCAGTCAGGCAGGACAGCGGACAAGCAGAGATGCGGGTTGGCTGGTCCGTGGACAGGCAAGCAGAGAGGGTAGCCGATGATGATGGTAGATGAAGAAGGCTGATGGAACAGGCAGGAGGGCGGGTAGTGGAGAAACAAGCTGGCAGGTCCGTGGGCAGGCAGGCAGGATGACAAACGAATAGACGAACAAAACAGGCAGGCGAGAAGTAAACCTAAACACGAGGAAATAAACGAAATACATAAAACTCACGAAGAAATAAACACGGAGGTGAAATCACGATCAGGAAGAGGTCAAGAGTCTAATAGCTACCACTGAAGTAGAGACAACGATCTGACGATGAATGAATGAGAAACCGGGGTAGATATACACTGCAGGGCTGATGTTAATTGATGGCAGGTGAGTAGACAGCGCAGGTGTAGTGGATCCAGGAAATCAGGAGGGAGCCGGAGAATGCCGAGGAGGGAAGCCGCGCCCACATCACACACACAAACACGAAACTGACAGGGAGAACAGGGACACAAGGAAAAGGGGAGGGAAAACGCGAGGAAACATAAAAAATAACAAGGTTGCGGTCGTGACCGTAACATCAATAACACTTCTGAAGGGAAAGGCTTGCACAACACAAAAGTAAACATTCATAAAAATAAAAAATGCATGACTACAATTCTCACCTCAAAACAAACATGATTCGGATCTAGGCCATTGTCAGTGCCGTTTTGTGATTTTAGTCTATGTACATTGCCTTATATTGGTTGATTGCAATTAGGCTGTGCTGCACATACCTAATGTGGCTGAAACTTACTTGATCAGAAAAGGGCCATTTGTCCAACATCCTGCTACAGTGTACAACGGTACTTATATGTGCCAACATAACACATAAACATTTGTTATGTTGGCGAATTGACAAATTGCGATAAGCTTATTACAGCATTTTTTTTAATTAAGAGTCATAAATAATGTATGGTAAAGTTTCATAATTTTACAAATATTAGATTGTGTAAATGAACAGACTCTCGTGAATGCAGTCAGCCCTTTAAAACTCTGTTTTAACAGTAATATAAACATGTCAACAACCCCCCAGAAATGGCCCTCATCTACGAAACTATATTTAATAATAATTTCATAATTTACAGAATAAAAGCATGCACTGTACTGGGTGAACCTACTGTGTGTCTGTCTGTCTGCCTCCAGTAAGATATGCTTTGAATAATATGCCTCCTTGTAAATCTTAAGCAGATATGTTTTACAAGTACCATTCTTGGTGCTTCCACTTAAATTCTGTTTCTTTTTTCTTTGTACCCGATAGAGAAAGAGTGTATGTGTGTGAGCACGTGGGCGTGTGTGTAGGTAGGACTATAAGAATGTGATAGAGAAAGAGTGTATGTGTGTGTGCACATTGGCATGTGTGTAGGTAGGACTATAGGAATGTGATGAAAACAGCCCATTCAGCTCATCTGGGCTAGTCCTTTTACCCACTGTCTAGAGATGATCCTGCATCCTGCTTTGTGTTAAGCCTCATCTTTTCAAAACATCTCATAGCATCCTCAAATAATTCAATGAAATTTGTTGAGCAACTGTACAAATGCAGTGTAATTATTGATTTATTATTTAAAATATGGAAATCTCAATATACCCATATTATTTTTATTTTGGAAAAAGTGATTCCAGAACAAAAGAGATTTGTTGTATTTGTTACAATTAGTGCAATTTCATGTTACTTGTATCCCAGCACACATACGTTAATGTAATACAGTATATTATTTTGTATATTATATCCATTTGTATATTCAGAATTCACCTTGTACAATTAAAATTATACATACAAAATATTATTCTTGTATTGACTGTATTAAAATTAAAACTGAGGAGTGACTAATATTTTTGGATTTCATAGGTGTAAAAATAAAATATCATTATATAGATATGTTTATATAGATATAATAAAACTACTTCTTCAGCACAGAATCCATAACTGTGAATTTTTTGCCAGCCATTGGTAATTAAGTATAGCTATATCTTAATTTGATTCGATCTCCCTCTTGTGGTGAAGAAGTGCCAGAACACCCCACTCGACTGAGAAAACAGGCAGTTCCCACACAGACAGCAGGTTACATTACTGAAAAAGGCGGTCTAAACCCATGTAAGCCGAATCTGATTTTCCCAAACAATATTATAATAAGGGCTTACATTCCTGTCCAAGGACCTTATTTGAAGACTTTGATAATTATGTATATAAACTGTACACAATAAAGCATAAACTCAAAGACACCCAGAATGCATGAAATCATTTTTTCCATCTCAGCCATATGTCCTGTACATTGCCTTATATTGGTTGATTGCAATTAGGCTGTGCTGCACATACCTAATGTGGCTGAAACTTACTTGATCAGAAAAGGGCCATTTGTCCAACATCCTGCTACAGTGTACAACTCTACTCATCTGTGCCAACATAACACATAAACATTTGTTATGTTGGCAAATTGACAAATTGTGATAAGCTTATTACAGCATTTCTTCAATTAAAAGTCATAAATAATGTATTGGTAAAGTTTCATAATTTGACTAATATTAGATTGTGTAAATGAACACTCTCATGAACGCAGTCAGCCCTTTAAAACTCTGTTTTCACAGTAATATGAACATGTCAACAACCCCCCAGAAATGGTGTATGTGTGTGTGCACGTGGGCGTGTGTGTAGGTAGGACTATAAGAATGTGATGAGAACAGCCCATTCAGCCCATCTGGGCAAGTTATTTTACCCACTGTCTAGAGATGATTGTGCATCCTGCACTGTGTTAAGCCTCGTCTTTTCAAAACATCTCATAGCATTGTACAGAGGTGGGTATACCACCGTGCCAGGTGGTGAGTGTTCATCTTTCTGACAAAATGGACAAGGCAGCCACTGGATATGGCATCATTTAACCATTAGCAGGTACAAGGGAAGAACATCACTGCTCAGTGTAGTCTTTGCAAGCCGAAAGTGAATGTCATGTCCACATCCAAAGATTCTACTTCAAATCTGAGGAAACACTTGGAGGTATGTCAATTTAGCTAGCCAGCTAACATTATAGCTACCAGCTACTGGTTCAGTTAGTTGACTAATGTCAGCTATATGTTGTTGTGAGCCTTTCTGATCTTCAAATGCTTATTTAGGCTCCCAAAAATACACCATATTATAATAACCTAAATTAGCTATCTTAGCTAGCTAGCTAGTAGTCATGAGCAGGGATTGGCAATCAGACAAGGCTAGACACGAATGGCGGGGCTGACCTCTGAAGAAAGGAGTGTATTTGGGATGGGGTGGTCTGAAATCCATCTCCTAAAATACTGGGATGCATCTGGGACTATTGGAGAAAAAGACATTTTGGATTCCAGATATAACATGTAAGAAGCAGCAAATGTGAGCATTATATGCCAAGTGATCCGAGTCATCGAGAACCTCTCACCATGATGGAAACTGGAAGTAATCCAAAAGTAATCCTATTAGATTACAGTAGTCCAGCAGATTATGTTACTAATCAGTTTTAATCTTGTCAATTGTAAACAGTAACGGATTACTTTTTCCAAGGAATCTGCCTAACACTGCCTGCAGGGTGGGAAATAGTTGTCTGTGTTGTGCAATCTCACCTATATGTTTGCATACATTCCCCTTCTCAAATGTAATGGTCTTGTCTGCAGTCAGTTCCATTGCCATGTTTATATTATTGTAATGAGAACTCCACAATGTTACAAGCTCACATTTCCATTCCTGGGTTAAACACAACACTAAAAACTAGAGGCTGCAGGCAACCTCGGAGGCGTGTAAGCCCCGTGCAACAAAAAAAAAACTTTCCAAATACTGTAATCAAAAGGACATTAGGCCTACACTTAAAATGTGTTTGCCAAGTTTGGAGTGTATACAAGCAAAGCTCTGGGAGAAAAGGCAGACTCACACATTTGCGCGTATTTTCCACACGCAACATGACCGACACACCATGTGACACGACACGTTACGTTTGATGTCACGTGTCCCTAGGAAGTAACATTTTGAACCTGTTTGCCAAGATTGAAGATCGTGGCTAGATAGTAACCCTATTTTGTCCAACTATCGCGAGGTTTGCGTCCAGCTGCCTTAAACCCGCTAGCACTACGAAACACCGCAATTAGCCTAACTCCGGTCTCTATGACACTTTGTAGATTTTTCTTATTTTGCTGCTGTTGTCATCGCAAGATTATTCCACTACAATTATATTTCATCTTGCGAATTTCTATGACGAACTTAACGTAGCTGCAAGTAACCATAGCTATTTTATCCACTGCTGCATTAACAACGCGCATGCGCAAGATCTGTATGAAAATAGGGTTACTATCTAGCCACGACCAAGATGGATGGTTATGCCACCATTAGAGGAGACATGGCATAACTCACATTCGCCAGACGCAAAATGGTCGCCGGGTCATGTGACCTGCCACGTTTCGTGTTATGTATCGAAAGGGAGTAATATTTTGAACCTTTTTGCAAAGCTTGAAACGTATAGCTACTAGCATCGGATAAAGCAGAATGTTAAGAAATTGTGTAAAATGCTAAATGACCAACATTAGCGGCGTGGCTACCACACCGTATGTGCCGCGGACTATTCCTTAACAGTTGTTGTAGCCCAATGTTTCCTTGAAGCAAGTATAGTTTCATGTCCCTGTAACGTGTATCGCGGGGGGCTTTTATGTACCAGTGACGTGTGGAAAAACACATTTTTTTAAGCTCTGAAAACTTTTGGCCGTGGCCAAAAAGCCGTATGAGACATAGGCTACTATTCCGTCGCAAATCTAGTAGCCTAGACCATAGGTGACACATGCACACGCAGTATAAAGCTTTTGCAAATGAAACTTTTGGATAGAGGATCACAACACAATCAAGGGGAAATACTCATTTTGGTGGATGGCGAACATTGGGGGCCGTGGTAACCAAAGCGTAGCCTACGTACGATTAGATTATATTCGATATTTTTTATTGTCTATCTTCACAGAAACTGTTTGCGTAGGCTATATAAAAAGTGCATCGTTACCAAAAAAAAGAAGCGCACTGTTAAAAAGAAAGAAGATATACATTATATACATAACATAACATAAAATTACAATTACACGATCCTGGGATGTATAGCCTACATCCAACCCCCTGATTCCACCTATCTTCCCCCGTGCTTGTTAACAAGGCTGACGGAGTGCGGGACGAACGAGTTCTTCAGCCTGTTCAGCTTGCACTGTGGGAGTCTTAACCGCCTTCCCGATGGTAGCAGCTCGAACTCTGGGTGGAGGATGTGGGAGGGGTCTGCTGTTATTTTTTGAGCCAAGCGCAGAGTATTTGAGATCGCTTGTTCCTTCGCAATTTCGATACTACACTTCCAAATGCTGACGACCTAATTGTAATGTTCTGACAAGTTGACCCCGGGAAGCTTGTTTCGCCTAAAATGGTGCAAAAAAGGCGTGATTTGGGGCGAACGTTTTCAAAACGTTCCATCAGTGAGTTCAGACCAAACGTGACATAACTTACGAATTTGGTTTTGATGGAGTGAATTGCGAATAGCCTATAGAAGTCCATCCCCGAAAAAAGGGCGAGACGAAATAAAATACCGCGAAAATAAAAACACAGGCAAGAACAATAGGCTTCCGCCCTTCGGAATGTCAAATCTGTAATGGGATAAACAGGGAACATAAACATTACTGTAGAAGTTACAGTAATACACTGCGTATTGATAAAGTAAATAGGCTAATAACACTGTAGTCTACAGTATAGTAGAGGTCTGTACAGTTTGTAGAGGTCGCAATAGTACATAATGCAAGTCAAATACAGCACAAAGTAGAAGCAGCAATAATAATACACAGAAATAAATGATTTGGTACAGTAATAATTACAGTACTAAACCCCACGATTCAAAATATAGTAATAAACCAAAAATACAATTGCTTTATTGTTAATTATTTTAATATAACCTCTAATGATCATTGAGCAAGTTCTTGAACATTATCATAACTGAAATACTTTGAAAAAATAATGGCTATGGGTTGGCCAGCGCAATAGGCGGTGTGGCACGGGAGCCGGCGGAACTCCGGTACCACGGACAACTCCCCAGAAGACGCGACGGAAAAGGAACCAACAATCCACAGCGTGGCAGCTGTCCGGTGCTGAACCAGGGAGACAGCTGCAGCCACTCCATTTCGTAATCAGAAGGCACTGCATAAAGTCTCTCTCTTCTCTCTTCTCTCTTCTCTCTCTCTCTCTCTCTCTCTCTCTCTTCCTTCCTTACATACCGACGTATACTCCAACCGCCTTACTGGTACCAACTGGGACTCCTGGCCCGACGACGGCGCAGCTTCGCTCCCCGACCCTATCCAGGCTACACAACTTAACCTTGATGAGGGACCGGATCTCATTGCTTGGACCGAGCCGCCCGGCAATAGAACATTGAGACATTTTAATCCGGTGTGACTGCGCCGAATCTGTCTCGCGCCCGATTTATTGTCCACGCCTTCCCCAGGCGTGTGACAGGGGTGTGACAATGAAAACAGTCGGGCGCTGGCGCTCTGTGCAATTTGGTGACTTTATTGATGTGCACATTATCTGAAATCATGAGAATGTTTTGTGAATATTGTTCATTTTCCCCACGTTGAAGCAAATCGTCCAATCCATGGGTAACTTGCAAGCGTAATCAATTAAGCTAAAAACTATTTCACCACAACTTGTGGTTATTCAATGCACGGACATGAAAGACTGAAGCCAGCAGGCCACCCATCGCTACCGTTCAGCAAGATACACCTGTTAAATAAATATATGTTTGTATGCGCATTGTTTTTCTTATGTGAAAGGGAGTACATAATTGGACACCGAAGGCGATTTTATGTTGGAAAGCCTACAAATAAGGAAAAAAAGAGATAGTAAAATAAAACACTTTCTTTCAACAATGTAGGTCTCATAATATAAACTCAAATCATGAAAATAACCAATTAATGTGCGTCTTGTTTTCCCCCTCTGATTCGCTTGAGAAGCGCTCCTGGCGCAGCGTGCAAAACTGTCATCCATGTGAGGAATTTGCCAATTTGCTATAGCGTTAGCGCACTGGTATTTAAAGGGATAGAAAATAGGTGTTCTGATTGGCCATTATGAAACCAAACCCCCACCACACCCACATGTATTTTTTTAAAGTTAATCCAACCAGGGGCGCCGATTTATGTTTCTGCCCGTGGGTGCTCAATACCCAGGACATTTTGAGCGTCAAACATTTCAATTCCTGCATTCAAATTTTTATGCACCAATTTGTGCCTTTTCTGCATCAATGTATGGATTAACATGTTTTGCAACGTGGGCTATGCCGCGCAGCGTATGCTAGGTGGAGTTTGCTATCAAATCAATGTAAATTTGGCCTCTTTATACAGATGTCAAGTGCATAATTTTCCCCGTGGGTGCTCGGCCTTCTCCGTGGGTGCTCGGGCCCCGGAGCACCCACGGGATCGGCGCCTATGAATCCAACCTCTTTTACAACTGCGCCGGAGGTGCACTATCGTCCTAAATCACTTAATTACCGAAATTGGGTTAGACACGCCCTAAAGCGCCACCATCTTCGCTTTGCTTCTGCGTTACCGACACCGTCCTAATTCACCAAAATAGGGCCCCTTATGTTAATGCACCTCCAGACCATCACCGACCCCGTTTCAGACCCACTACAGTTTGCCTACAGATACAAAAGGTTTGTAGATGATGAGGTCAATATAGCCCTGCACTTTTTATTCGAACACTTGGACTGCCCCGGAACATACGCCAGGATCCTGTTTGTGGATTTTTACTCCACCTTTAATACCATCATTCAACCTGCCACAGAAAGTAATGGTGCAGTTTTACAAGGCCATCATCGAGTCCATTCTCACATCCTCCATCACCATTGGGTTCGCTGCCTCTACTGCCAAGGACAAACACAGGCTGCATCAGATCATCCGGTCTGCAGAAAAAAAAAAGAAAAAATCGGCTGCAACCTGCCTTCCCTTCAGGAGCTGTAAGCCTCCTGGACCAGAAGGCGGGCTGAAGAGATCTTGGCTGAACCCTCGCGACCCAGCCACCCCCATCGTTTAACTTCTAATTTGTATTACTTGGATGCTTATTGTCTAGGGGTTTGTGTTTGAATATTGCCCTGGATGCCACCTTATTGTTTATTGTTTTGTCTATCGACAATTTGCACTGTACCAACTTACCAAGTTAAATTCCTTGTATGTGTAAACGTACTTGGCGATAATAAATCTGATTCTGATTCTGATATGGTTTATAAGGATAATCACTGCCCTACCCTCTTACAGAAACATGACAGAGGCAGAATGCATTCCAGCCCCCAGCCCCACTAGCAACCAGCACTCTACATGTCAGTGATGGGAAACTCTGAATAGTTCCAAATCATTCACTTACATCACTGATATGGTGCCTATTAATGTCATATTTGTATCAATTTTACTTAGATTTTTATTATCTCTCACTGCGCTCTAACAAATTCTTGATCAGTGGATCTCTCGCTCAGTTCCTCCTTCTAATCTGTTTTCACTTGGCTGTGATTTTACAGTCAACAAAATGGGGGAACTCCTCAAACCAAAAACAGTTAGCAGCTAGCCTACATTTGGATAATGTGGGGTGCAAAAATTAAGACAAATGACTATGTCAACTGTTACAACTGATACACAGGCTGGACCCAAACACAGACACTGACACAGAGGATAAGGTGAAATAGGGTATGTATTATTTACAGAGACTGGGGTAGGGGAAGCGATGATGAGGGCAGACCAAGTGGGCAGTCAGGCAGGACAGCGGACAAGCAGAGATGCGGGTTGGCTGGTCCGTGGACAGGCAAGCAGAGAGGGTAGGTAGCCGATGATGATGGTAGATGAAGAAGGCTGATGGAACAGGCAGGAGGGCGGGTAGTGGAGAAACAAGCTGGCAGGTCCGTGGGCAGGCAGGCAGGATGACAAACGAATAGACGAACAAAACAGGCAGGCGAGAAGTAAACCTAAACACGAGGAAATAAACGAAATACATAAAACTCACGAAGAAATAAACACGGAGGTGAAATCACGATCAGGAAGAGGTCAAGAGTCTAATAGCTACCACTGAAGTAGAGACAACGATCTGACGATGAATGAATGAGAAACCGGGGTAGATATACACTGCAGGGCTGATGTTAATTGATGGCAGGTGAGTAGACAGCGCAGGTGTAGTGGATCCAGGAAATCAGGAGGGAGCCGGAGAATGCCGAGGAGGGAAGCCGCGCCCACATCACACACACAAACACGAAACTGACAGGGAGAACAGGGACACAAGGAAAAGGGGAGGGAAAACGCGAGGAAACATAAAAAATAACAAGGTTGCGGTCGTGACCGTAACATCAATAACACTTCTGAAGGGAAAGGCTTGCACAACACAAAAGTAAACATTCATAAAAATAAAAAAATGCATGACTACAATTCTCACCTCAAAACAAACATGATTCGGATCTAGGCCATTGTCAGTGCCGTTTTGTGATTTTAGTCTATGTACATTGCCTTATATTGGTTGATTGCAATTAGGCTGTGCTGCACATACCTAATGTGGCTGAAACTTACTTGATCAGAAAAGGGCCATTTGTCCAACATCCTGCTACAGTGTACAACGGTACTTATATGTGCCAACATAACACATAAACATTTGTTATGTTGGCGAATTGACAAATTGCGATAAGCTTATTACAGCATTTTTTAAATTAAGAGTCATAAATAATGTATGGTAAAGTTTCATAATTTTACAAATATTAGATTGTGTAAATGAACAGACTCTCGTGAATGCAGTCAGCCCTTTAAAACTCTGTTTTAACAGTAATATAAACATGTCAACAACCCCCCAGAAATGGCCCTCATCTACGAAACTATATTTAATAATAATTTCATAATTTACAGAATAAAAGCATGCACTGTACTGGGTGAACCTACTGTGTGTCTGTCTGTCTGCCTCCAGTAAGATATGCTTTGAATAATATGCCTCCTTGTAAATCTTAAGCAGATATGTTTTACAAGTACCATTCTTGGTGCTTCCACTTAAATTCTGTTTCTTTTTTCTTTGTACCCGATAGAGAAAGAGTGTATGTGTGTGAGCACGTGGGCGTGTGTGTAGGTAGGACTATAAGAATGTGATAGAGAAAGAGTGTATGTGTGTGTGCACATTGGCATGTGTGTAGGTAGGACTATAGGAATGTGATGAAAACAGCCATTCAGCTCATCTGGGCTAGTCCTTTTACCCACTGTCTAGAGATGATCCTGCATCCTGCTTTGTGTTAAGCCTCATCTTTTCAAAACATCTCATAGCATCCTCAAATAATTCAATGAAATTTGTTGAGCAACTGTACAAATGCAGTGTAATTATTGATTTATTATTTAAAATATGGAAATCTCAATATACCCATATTATTTTTATTTTGGAAAAAGTGATTCCAGAACAAAAGAGATTTGTTGTATTTGTTACAATTAGTGCAATTTCATGTTACTTGTATCCCAGCACACATACGTTAATGTAATACAGTATATTATTTTGTATATTATATCCATTTGTATATTCAGAATTCACCTTGTACAATTAAAATTATACATACAAAATATTATTCTTGTATTGACTGTATTAAAATTAAAACTGAGGAGTGACTAATATTTTTGGATTTCATAGGTGTAAAAATAAAATATCATTATATAGATATGTTTATATAGATATAATAAAACTACTTCTTCAGCACAGAATCCATAACTGTGAATTTTTTGCCAGCCATTGGTAATTAAGTATAGCTATATCTTAATTTGATTCGATCTCCCTCTTGTGGTGAAGAAGTGCCAGAACACCCCACTCGACTGAGAAAACAGGCAGTTCCCACACAGACAGCAGGTTACATTACTGAAAAAAGGCGGCCTAAACCCATGTAAGCCGAATCTGATTTTCCCAAACAATATTATAATAAGGGCTTACATTCCTGTCCAAGGACCTTATTTGAAGACTTTGATAATTATGTATATAAACTGTACACAATAAAGCATAAACTCAAAGACACCCAGAATGCATGAAATCATTTTTTTCCATCTCAGCCATATGTCCTGTACATTGCCTTATATTGGTTGATTGCAATTAGGCTGTGCTGCACATACCTAATGTGGCTGAAACTTACTTGATCAGAAAAGGGCCATTTGTCCAACATCCTGCTACAGTGTACAACTCTACTCATCTGTGCCAACATAACACATAAACATTTGTTATGTTGGCAAATTGACAAATTGTGATAAGCTTATTACAGCATTTCTTCAATTAAAAGTCATAAATAATGTATTGGTAAAGTTTCATAATTTGACTAATATTAGATTGTGTAAATGAACACTCTCATGAACGCAGTCAGCCCTTTAAAACTCTGTTTTCACAGTAATATGAACATGTCAACAACCCCCCAGAAATGGTGTATGTGTGTGTGCACGTGGGCGTGTGTGTAGGTAGGACTATAAGAATGTGATGAGAACAGCCCATTCAGCCCATCTGGGCAAGTTATTTTACCCACTGTCTAGAGATGATTGTGCATCCTGCACTGTGTTAAGCCTCGTCTTTTCAAAACATCTCATAGCATTGTACAGAGGTGGGTATACCACCGTGCCAGGTGGTGAGTGTTCATCTTTCTGACAAAATGGACAAGGCAGCCACTGGATATGGCATCATTTAACCATTAGCAGGTACAAGGGAAGAACATCACTGCTCAGTGTAGTCTTTGCAAGCCGAAAGTGAATGTCATGTCCACATCCAAAGATTCTACTTCAAATCTGAGGAAACACTTGGAGGTATGTCAATTTAGCTAGCCAGCTAACATTATAGCTACCAGCTACTGGTTCAGTTAGTTGACTAATGTCAGCTATATGTTGTTGTGAGCCTTTCTGATCTTCAAATGCTTATTTAGGCTCCCAAAAATACACCATATTATAATAACCTAAATTAGCTATCTTAGCTAGCTAGCTAGTAGTCATGAGCAGGGATTGGCAATCAGACAAGGCTAGACACAAATGGCGGGGCTGACCTCTGAAGAAAGGAGTGTATTTGGGATGGGGTGGTCTGAAATCCATCTCCTAAAATACTGGGATGCATCTGGGACTATTGGAGAAAAATACATTTTGGATTCCAGATATAACATGTAAGAAGCAGCAAATGTGAGCATTATATGCCAAGTGATCCGAGTCATCGAGAACCTCTCACCATGATGGAAACTGGAAGTAATCCAAAAGTAATCCTATTAGATTACAGTAGTCCAGCAGATTATGTTACTAATCAGTTTTAATCTTGTCAATTGTAAACAGTAACGGATTACTTTTTCCAAGGAATCTGCCTAACACTGTTGTCTGTGTTGTGCAATCTCACCTATATGTTTGCATACATTCCCCTTCTCAAATGTAATGGTCTTGTCTGCAGTCAGTTCCATTGCCATGTTTATATTATTGTAATGAGAACTCCACAATGTTACAAGCTCACATTTCCATTCCTGGGTTAAACACAACACTAAAAACTAGAGGCTGCAGGCAACCTCGGAGGCGTGTAAGCCCCGTGCAACAAAAAAAACTTTCCAAATACTGTAATCAAAAGGACATTAGGCCTACACTTAAAATGTGTTTGCCAAGTTTGGAGTGTATACAAGCAAAGCTCTGGGAGAAAAGGCAGACTCACACATTTGCGCGTATTTTCCACACGCAACATGACCGACACACCATGTGACACGACACGTTACGTTTGATGTCACGTGTCCCTAGGAAGTAACATTTTGAACCTGTTTGCCAAGATTGAAGATCGTGGCTAGATAGTAACCCTATTTTGTCCAACTATCGCGAGGTTTGCGTCCAGCTGCCTTAAACCCGCTAGCACTACGAAACACCGCAATTAGCCTAACTCCGGTCTCTATGACACTTTGTAGATTTTTCTTATTTTGCTGCTGTTGTCATCGCAAGATTATTCCACTACAATTATATTTCATCTTGCGAATTTCTATGACGAACTTAACGTAGCTGCAAGTAACCATAGCTATTTTATCCACTGCTGCATTAACAACGCGCATGCGCAAGATCTGTATGAAAATAGGGTTACTATCTAGCCACGACCAAGATGGATGGTTATGCCACCATTAGAGGAGACATGGCATAACTCACATTCGCCAGACGCAAAATGGTCGCCGGGTCATGTGACCTGCCACGTTTCGTGTTATGTATCGAAAGGGAGTAATATTTTGAACCTTTTTGCAAAGCTTGAAACGTATAGCTACTAGCATCGGATAAAGCAGAATGTTAAGAAATTGTGTAAAATGCTAAATGACCAACATTAGCGGCGTGGCTACCACACCGTATGTGCCGCGGACTATTCCTTAACAGTTGTTGTAGCCCAATGTTTCCTTGAAGCAAGTATAGTTTCATGTCCCTGTAACGTGTATCGCGGGGGCTTTTATATGTACCAGTGACGTGTGGAAAAACACATTTTTTAAGCTCTGAAAACTTTTTTGGCCGTGGCCAAAAAGCCGTATGAGACATAGGCTATTTCCGTCGCAAATCTAGTAGCCTAGACCATAGGTGACACATGCACACGCAGTATAAAGCTTTTGCAAATGAAACTTTTGGATAGAGGATCACAACACAATCAAGGGAAAATACTCATTTTGGTGGATGGCGAACATTGGGGGCCGTGGTAACCAAAGCGTAGCCTACGTACGATTAGATTATATTCGATATTTTTATTGTCTATCTTCACAGAAACTGTTTGCGTAGGCTATATAAAAAGTGCATCGTTACATCAAAAAAAAAGAAGCGCATTGTTAAAAAAAAAGAAGATATATTATATGCATAATATAACATAAAATTACAATTACACCATTCTGGGATGTATAGCCTACATCCAACCCCCTGATTCCACCTATCTTCCCCGTGCTTGTCGTAATTTAAATTGAATGATTTACTCAGTTAAACAACATTTACTGACAGAATCGGACCCAGTCATTGCATAACTCTCGTTCTCATTCGCGGAGTCTTAACGATAGTAGCGAAGGAACTGGTGAACGAATCCGTGAACGTATCATTTTACGGAACTGAGTCAAAAGATCCGTGTCCCTGAAAGGAACCGTAACGCCACCACTAGATGGTAGCAGCTCGAACTGCAGGTGGAGGATGTGGTCTGCTGTTATTTTTTAGCCAAGCGAAGAGTATTTGAGATCGCTTGTTCCTTCGCAATTTAGATACTCCATCCATCCATCATCTAAGCCGCTTATTCCTGGTCAGGGTCGCGGGGGGGGTGCTGGAGCCTATCCCAGCATGCGTTCTCGGCGAGAGGCAGGAATACACCCTGGACAGGTCGCCAATCCAGGTCGCAGGGCACTACATACACCATTCACTCACACACTCATACCTACGGGCAATTTAGACTCTCCAATTAGCCTAACGTGCATGTCTTTGGACTGTGGGAGGAAACCGGAGTACCCGGAGAGGAAACCCACGCGGACACGGGAGAACATGCAAACTCCGCACAGAAAGGCCCCCGGCCTGGATTCGAACCCGAGACCTTCTTGCTGTGAGGCGACAGCGCTATCCACTGCACCACCGTGCCGCCGCAATTTAGATACTACACTTCCAAATGCTGACGACCTAATTATAATGTTCTGACAAGTAGACCCCTGGAGGCAAAAAAGGCGTGATTTTGGGAGAACGCTTCCAAAACATTCATTGAGCGAATTCAGACCAAAGTCCACCAGGGAAAAATGGCGAGAGGAAATAAAATAACGCAAAAATAAAAACACAGGCAAGAACAATAGGCTTCGGCCCTTCGGAATGTCAAATCTGTAATGGGATAAACAGGGAACGTAAACATTACTGTAGAAGTTACAGTAATACATTGCATATTGATAAAGTAAGTAGGCTAATAATACTGTAGCCTGCAGTATTGTAGAGGTCTGTACAGTTTGTAGCTAGGTCGCAATAGTACATAATCCAAGTCAAATACAGCACAAAGTAGAAGCAGTCATAATAATGCACAAAAATAAATGATTTGGTAGGCTACAGTAATAATTACAGTACTAAACTCCACGATTCAAAATACAGTAATAAACCAAAAATACAATTGCTTTATTGTTAATTATTTTAATATAACCTCTAATGATCATTGAGCAAGTTTTTGAACATTATCATAACTAAAATCATTTTATTATGTATTGCCTCCAGTGTGTCAACCTCTGGCTTTACATTCATATGCATTACCTATTGAACATTTTCAGAGACCGAGAAATATATTGTAGTGGTGGACGTCACACTCCAGAGTCATGAGACTTTGCTTTTCCATTTTAGTACCACTTCTTTATTAGAATAAAGTGTGTAGCACAGATTCACACAGGGCACACTCACAACCCATTCACACACAATGATGGTTTGTCGGCACAGATACACATTCACACATCATTCTCAACGGGGTAAAAGGGGCTTTCATTCCAGACATATGCGGTAGGCTACATTTATTAACATAGCTAGCTAGTAATCTCCAAATTCCCCATCCTTTTTATGTTTTGTAAAGTATTTAGTTTAATAAAATGGTCGTTTTGTTTGAAATACTGCTTCCTCCAGATTATTCAACTGCCTACGCCCTCTGAAAAGGTCCTTGAGTGTCACCCCACCCCAAGGGACACTACAGTACATAGCAACAACCGACTGGGACACACAGTTCAACTACAATGAACAACTTTTTGTTGTTTTCCTTTATTTGTACAATATCTCATCAATGTTTAAGGATGAGCCTAAACTAATGAAGCATGATAAACTGGCATACGAGGCCACTTTAATTATTTTAATTCCCAAGGAGGAGGTGTTGGAGAGACTGCCAAGTGAGATCAGACTCAGCAGGACAGAAAGAGTGCTCCTCTTGGCACATTCATTTCTACATTCTGTCTGAAAATATTGCATTGTTTTTCTGTGTGCAGGACACTTTTGGATAGAGGATACATGCACCTTGTTGCAACCCCCCTTAAAGAGTAGCACGGTTCCAAACATTGTTTCCACATTAGGCTAAAGCAGTAGCCTACAGTAGACTCTGTTTTTATTCACACCCTTGATAAAGATGAACAAAAGAGAACGGTTCACAAATTATATATTTTTTTCCCCAGAAAAATCAAGAATCATAAATATTCACACCTCTGTTATCAGTATCCTCCCTTGGCTATTATAACAGCAAGTAGTCACCTTCTGTGGTGTCGAACGAGGTTATGAAACTTCTTGATCCTCAACCATTCCTCCATGCAGAATTGTTCTAGTTCCTTCAGATTCTTTGGTTGACGTTTGTGGACTGCTTTTTAGAGGAAACCACTAATGTTCAATTGGATTCAGGTCTGGAGACTGAGATGGCCACGTCATGACGTTGTGCTTTGTCAACCTTTGCTTTGGACATATGTTTGGGATTGTTGTCTTGTTGGAAGGTCCATCTGCGGTAGGTGTAGCTTCCTGGCAGAAGGAACAAGGTTTTTGAACAAAATGTCTTGGTACATGCTGGAGTTCATGGTTCCATCTATTTTAATAAGGCCCCCAGGACCTGTGGATGCAAAACAACCCCAAAGCATTAAAGATCCACCACGTTTCATCATAGGCATGTGGTACTTTTCAACATTACTTGCATTTTGGACACCAAACATAATGCTGATGTGCATGTACGAAAAGCTTGAATTTTGTTTCATCTGACCAGAAGACACGGTGCCAATTGTAGTTCAGGGGCTGAATATATCAAGCCACTCAAAGTAAAATATTTGTCTTCGAATTATTTCCTTTTTCGAGTCTACTTTTTCGCGATTTAAAAAAAGCAGATTGGTTCTTCCTCTTTGCAACTTCAGCGATTGATTCATCTTAATCTTTTCATTTGTGGCACCCATGATTGTCGCAAAAACACACTTAAGAGTTACTCTTGTGAATAGTTAAAGACTTACCTATGAGAAAGTGTGAGCTGCTTGATAACTACGTTTTACCAACCACTTGAAGCGAAGAATGATTTCACTCTAAGCTCTTAGGAGGTGTGTTAAGTGTGATTCTTAAGATATTTGATACATACTGGCCCTGGGGCCATATGTATCAAGCCACTCAAAGTAAAAGATTGGTCTCAAGTGTGACTTAAGTGTAAGAATTGGCGACTATTACTCCTACACTCAAATTTAAGAATAAAAGTGATTTATCAAATTTGTCTGGACTTAAATACTAGTACTCTTAAACTGTCAGATATTTACTTCTGGAGTTCTCTTAACTCAGCTAGGAGCAGGCAAGACGGATTTCACCTCCGTAAATCCGTAAAAAAGTTTGTCTGTCCGCAAAAATGTTCAGCTTACTACAGAATGATCGAAAAGTCTATCCGCAGTATAACTGCTGCATAGACTTTTCGGTCACCCTATACTTGCCTTCATTACTAAATGTCTGACATCTGAAATTTCCATCAAACTTTCCTCCTCGTTACAAACATTTTGTTCAACTAAAGTTTGATGAAGAGCATAGATAGATCAGTGTACCTGAATGGAATATTAACTGTTAAAACTGTCAGACAGCAAAAGCTTCCGACCCACTGAATAAAAGATAAATGCTGCAAATATTACAATGTATGACCACAAAAGCCAGCACGGCAGCTCTGCACCACAGTGTGAGTATAATTTTCTTTATTTTCACACCTTTTAAGACAGAAATAGGGGTGTCAGTAAAAAATAATCCAACTCAGTCATGTCAGTAAAACCACAAAGTTATGGTTGGCAACCAAACTTCTTCCTCTTTGCAATTTCACCTACTGATGACCTCACCTTCATCTTTTAACTTGATTGTCGCAAGAACACACTTACGAGCT
Organism: Aldrovandia affinis; assembly: GCA_029706075.1. Classification (NCBI taxonomy): domain Eukaryota; kingdom Metazoa; phylum Chordata; class Actinopteri; order Notacanthiformes; family Halosauridae; genus Aldrovandia; species Aldrovandia affinis. The sequence continues at coordinate 8,387,930 of JAINUG010000020.1, read as the reverse complement.
ACTCTTGAGAATATTTGAAGACTTCCCTAAGAGAAAGTAGGAGCTGCTTGATAACTACGTTTTACCGACCACTTTAAGCAAGGAGTGATTTCACTCCAAAGTAAGCTCTTAGGTGTCGTAAGTGTAACTCTTTAAGATATTTGATACATGCTGGCCCAGATGTAGTTTGGCGAATTCAAGACGCCTTTTTCGGTGAATTGTTATTATGAAACTCTGCCATAAGGCCATTGTCATGTAGGCATCATTGGATGATAGCTTTAAACACCTCGTAAACTCTGCCCCTCGGACTTATTTTTTCCTCTCGAATCATCCGTCTTACTACACGTGAGGGCAAGATAGTTGCATCCTCAACCGGCAGGTTAGCCACTGTTCCAGTGGCCTTAAACTTCCTAATAATTGACACAATAGTAGAAAGCGGTATCTTTGGCTTTTTAGTGATTTTTTTAGCCATCTCCTTATCTGTAGCGATCAATAACCTTTCGTCTGATGCTTTCAGGGAGTTATTTGCCTTTCACAATGATGATGGCTGACCACAGTGTTTGAGATGTGTGTTCCCTCCTTTGTATACCCTAGGGAAACAGAAAACCATTGTAGGCCACTGTATAGTTCCTTAACCTTCCAATGAACTTCAATTAAGTTGTATATTTATGAAAATGTGTTTTTGTTGGATTACATTTAAAAGAATAGTTAGGGGTGTGAATAATTGTGATCCGGATGTTTTAAAACAACTTGGGCCCAGAAAACAGAAGATTGTCTGATCATGGGGCTAATAAAGAAATAATAAGTACAATCAATGCAGAGTGGTCTCTGAAAATGGAAACACTCAGAACACAGGTGGTCCTCACTCTGTTACGCCAAACTTGTATAGGGCTAATATTTTTTACCTAATGTGTGCATTGTGAACGGTTCACTTTGTATAAAATTCTACCAAAAACCAAACCTACTGCTACAAATGTGATCCACACATCCCTAATAAAAACATCAGATTCTCTCGTGAGAGGGGAGAGGGGACCAGTGACCCGGCAAGATTCAGAGAACATTTCAATATTGTGGACTGTTAAAAAAAAAAAACCAGTATGTTTGTATTTGTGGTTTGGCAACACACATGTACTATTTGCTCTGCCAATGAAGCAAACTGAATTGAGAGAGATGAGAAATGTATGGCCATCATTCTTGATCACTAAAATCAGTAAATGCCACTTTTGAGAGAGAGAGAGAGAGAGAGAGAGAGAGAGAGAGAGAGAGAGAGAGAGAGAGAGAGAGAGAGAGAGAGAGAGAGAGAGAGAGAGAGAGAGAGAGAGAGAGAGAGAGAGAGAGAGAGAGAGAGAGAGAGAGAGAGAGAGAGAGAGAGAGAGAAACTGTAACGGAAACACGGCTATCGTTTAAATAATTTCGCCTCGCATTTGATCAGGAAGACAAAAGCAATTATGCAGCCACTGTAGATCAGAAAGTTTGAATTGGATTGGCTGATGCCTTTGAGGACAAGGCAATGGCACTGGCTCAGTTGCGAGATTGACAGCTTCACAGAACGCATTTAGGTCAGTCCGCACTGCCGACCGTTGGACCAGCACAGGCTTTTTGCCAAACCAATAAAGCGTTGAGCGGTCACGTTATTCTGAAGATTACCCATTTTTAGAATTACGCGAGTCCTGTAAAGGGTTTCAAGCACTTTTGCTAAGTTTGTCTCCACAATAAAACACTTTCTGTTTTGACAATTAATGTGCTGACACTTCTATGACTGGATAAAAAAACACTTTAATATTAAACATAAAATCACCAGAATTCATCATTGTAGGACAATCAAAAGGACGGCTTGCTATAAGACATCCAATTGCCATAAAAAGATACATGACAACACCTATTAGGAGCAACAGCTAAATCTACAGTAACTGGGCATAAACTTGTACTTGTACAAAAGTGGTGGCTCTTAAAGATCTCTACAACAAACTTTCAAATGTGCCAATCTCTAATCGGAACTAATTCTCTAATCAGAATCATCACAGAAGTCAAACAGCTGCCAAAAACCTTTGTGTGTGATCCGAGTCTTGGGTTCACTGAGGGGTATTACCCACGATGCCATGGTCTTCTCACACCCGGCGACAAACTGAATGGCGTTGCTGTCCTGGGACCAGCCATCGCAGGGGTTGAAGCGCGTCCCAGGGTTCTCGGGCGTGGAATCGGCTGTGCTCTTGCAGGAAGTGGGGATTTTCAGCATGGCGGCATGGTCGCGTTCCTGCACCGTGCTGGCACCCACACCCCTTCCCCTCTTCCTTCTCTTGGGCGGCCATGTTCTCTGCCTTCTCCTGACAGCTCCCTTCCACCTGCATGCTTCTTCGGTGACCCTGCTGGCTTTCTGGACCACCCCATCGGCCTTGGTCTGAAGGCCGGGGCTCTGACCTGTTCTCCTCTGGGCGTCGGGCCAGCTGCAGGGCTGCAGGTCCTGCATTCGCGTGTCAGCACTGCCGTCTTGGGCGCCCATCTTGCGAGCCATGGTAGAGCGTGTCCGGTACGGTTTCTGTCCGCGCATCTCGTCTGCTCTGTCCGCCGGAGCCTCAGCTCGGTCCTGCTCTGCACTCGCGATGGGTCCTGGGTTCGGGTCACAGGTTTGGTTGGACTCCTGGTTGCCGTGGGGCGGCGCGATATATCCCGGCGGCCACGGCGCTGATCCGGTGTGCGGCCACAGGCCCTGGAAGTATCGCTTCTCCTCACTGACAAGACAGAACCTCTCCCAGGGGCAGGGCGACGTCTGCACGCCGCTGTCCGTCAAGGGGGCTGCTGGCCGCTGAGCGGAGGCCAGAGCATGCAACAGGGAGAGGATCTCTCCCATCATGCACTGCTCCCGGGCCTGCTCAGCCCTCAGGTTCTCCATGTCCCTCTGCAGGCTGCGCATGCAAGTGTCCAGAGTGGTCGCCTCCAACACCGTCTGATACACAAGGAAACAACCAAAATCAGCAGCCAGGCCAACCCTGGAGGACTCACGTCAATCCCTTCAGTGAGGTCACTTCCTCCTGAGGTGTTCCTTTCTTCATCATCCCTAATGGGAGCTCTTCCTCACCACTGTCACCTTTATCTGACTCACAGCGTTGACTTTGAATAACTTTATTCCACTTTTTCTAGCACTCTTTCAATTCGGCGGGTGCTCCTTAGTGCACTCCCTGATATCTAAGGGTGCTCTTAAGTGCACTCTCTGATATCTAAGGGTGCTCCTAAGTGCACTCTCTGATATCTAAGGGTGCTCCTAAGTGCACTCCCTGATATTTAAGGGTGCTCCTAAGTGCACTCCCTGATATCTAAGGGTGCTCCTAAGTGCACTCTCTGATATCTAAGGGTGCTCCTAAGTGCACTCTCTGATATCTGAGGGTGCTCCTAAGTGCACTCCCTGATATCTAAGGGTGATCCTAAGTGCACTCTCTGATATCTAAGGGTGCTCCTAAGTGCACTCTCTGATATCTAAGAGTGCTCCTCATTTCGCCGTGCTCACCTTGGCCTCCCTGTCCTCCATCTCTCGCAGGGCTTCTGACTGAGAGTTCAATTTATTCAGCACTGCCTCTAACTGCCTTGCAAAGCCTTCCTGCCTGCTACCCACAGTACCTTGAACTGAAAGGGAAGGAAAAAAAAAAAAAAAAAAAAAAAAAAAATGTCAGTCAGCTGCACCTCTAACCTTCACCATCTCTAATTATATGGCACAGCTATGTTCCTTCCCACTGTGGTTCAAACGGTAGCGTTGATTTGGGCTTTCACCACATGTAAAGCATGACAATACAAAACTGCAGGAAAATAGGATATGGATTTACAATCTCAAGTATCGCGCAGCAGTGAGCAGCCAAACATTTCATCCAAAAATTAAATACACTTTATAAAAATGACTGATATTAGTTTTCATTTAAAAATGTTTTTTCTGTGAGTAGAATTGTAAAGCCAGTTTTTTTTAATGAACTTTTAAAAAACATTTTAACAAAATGAAGAGTACACAGAAAGTAAAGCCATGTATAAATAAATAAATAAATAAAATAAAATAAATGAAACAAAGTCATTCCAAAATGGAGTGGAGTGGCATACTTCCTCGGGTCTGCCTGAGCAGAGCAGAGCAGCACTCCACAACTCACAGCTCAAATGATTTCTGTGGGCTACACCTATTCACCCATTCACACGTGTGAATTGTGAGTGTCCAGCTTGAATACTCACAAGTGAATGAATCCCTGAGAGTTGATAACAAGAGTGAAGACTAATGTTTTGGGACTCATGTGTTTTAACATTTTAACAAAATGAAGAGTACACAGAAAGTAAAGCCATGTTTAAATAAATAAAACAGTCATTCCAAAATCTTACAGATGGACTTCACAACACTTTACTTACATCTTCACAGGCAGTCTTGGGCCCAAAAAAAGCAACAGTACCCTCTACTGCTCACATTGTGTAATAAAGTATGAGAGTGATAAGCTTTTGAAATATGCTGCTCGAGGGCACTCAGTCTGTTTTACAAGATCAATTTATTTAAAGTCACTGCTGCAACAGACCATACATTGAACTGGGTTTATCTCCTCCCTATTTTGAACCCCGGGAAACATACATTAAGACTCTCAAGTGCTTTATGCATAATTATGAGCCACAAAAACAGTTTTCAATTTATGGCAACACCAACATCCAGTGTACTATATTCAATTAATGCCATGACCAAACCTATTAATTCATTACAGTAACATGAACTGCACCAGTGTTGTTATATAAATCAAGATAATAATCAAGAACATTTTATCATTTAAAAAACATCACAGATCAGACAATGCCACTTACATGTTTTTGTGAAACCATCCATAGCTTCCACCACAACTCTTTTCATAGAATCTGTGTTCCCATCAATGCTGCTTAAAGAAAACTTGATCTGAAACAAACACACACTCATCAATGGCCGCATTAAGTTTTTCTTAAACTCAACCAAATCCATTTTGTAAAACAGCAGTGGAGCGTCAGCGGTTTTTTCTTTTCCACGTCAGTTATGCAACTTACATGTTCCATGCTTTCCTTAAGCTGTGAAAATTCACTCATGAGCATCTCACTAAAAGACAAAGAAATAATATCGGGAATTGCACCTGTCTTTCCTGGATGTCAACTATAACTTTTTATGTTCACATAAAAAGAATGGTCACCTTTCACTCTTCTCTTTCGCTTTTCTCTTGTCTTCCTCAAACTTTTCCAGGTTTCCTTTAGTTTGGCTGCATATGAAACTCTGCACTTCGCTTTTGTCCTTTGCATCTCCACGGAACAGGTAAGGCTTCTTGTGGTAGTTTGTCAAAATTTTGGCCTCATTTACCTAAATATCAAACTCACGTACCATTCATCCACCTCATCATCACCATTACCATCCTCTTTAGTCATTTATGCCAAGGGGTTCCAATATTATCCAAGCCCATAAGCCGCAAAACAGGTACACTAGGCGGGATACAGAATGAGGTATGGGACTGAGATGCACAGGTGGAGTACAGTACAGAAAGGGTACAGAACCAGGAGACACAAGTGAGGTGCACAACAGTTGGGGTACAGAACCAGCAGACACAAGTGAGATACACTACAGTTGGGGTACAGATCTGAAAAGCACAGGTGGGGCACACTACAGAATGGGCTCGGGACTGTGAGGTACCTCCTGGGAGTTTTGCTGGGAGTTATTGGACTGTAGACTCATCTCCTGCGACAGGCCCTGAGTTTGATCTGGCCAGAACTGGGACCCAAACAGAAACTGGGAGTCTGTGAGGCTGGAGTGGTCGCTGGTACTACCACTTCGGCTAGAGGACTTACTCCCTCTGTGAATTCCAGGTTTACAAAAGCACAATCACAAATTCACCTAATGCTAAACAGAACCTGAAACAAATCAATGTTACATTAACTTTAAAATTACATCATATAATTTTGAAATGTTAGTTAAGAGACTAAGACATCACATTGCTCCTCGTAAAGTGTATTTAACGATCAATTAATATAAAGATAAATAACATTTTAAAACTACATTCAAACCTATAGCTTACTGAAATGTCTAACGTCACTTACCCACTGGAGATGCTTAAAATCTCTTTAATATTCCACACGTTGGGATACATGTTTCAGTCTGTTTAGATAAAATTAAAACAATCTTAACTAATTAGCTGTCTGTATCAACTGTTTGTTGGTAACAGGAAAAATAAACAGTACACATTCAAAACAACAACAGCAACAAACGTTTGCCAGCCTGCTTAGTTAGCTAGCTAAATGGCTATGTACAACTTTGTTATTTGTTAACCAGTAACAAAATGCTTTTGGCTAGTTGGCTGCTTCGTTTTAATGCATTAGCTAACTCGGTCACTTAAGCTAAGCTAAATCATTTATTTGATTAAAGTTAAGTTACCTTAATATTTCTAGTTAGGTTCTTCGATATGATCAAGTTCCGTTTTTGCTTAGTTAGCTAGCTAAATGGCTATGTACAACTTTGTTATTTGATAACCAGTAACAAAATGCGTTTGGCTAGTTGGCTGCTTCGTTTTAACGCATTAGCTAACTCGGTCAATTAAGCTAAGCTAAATCATTTATTTGATTAAAGTTAAGTTACCTTAATATTTCTTGTTAGGTTCTTCGATATGATCAGTTCCGTTTTTGCTAGCTGATATTATCTAGCTCGCTGGTCATTCTAACGAACTTATTTTGAGGACGTTTCTAACTAAACGCCCCATCACGTGCAAGCAACGGCCAGTTGGGGTTTTAGAGCACCAGCCCTTAGCACATGCAGCCTACCCACGCACGACGACATCTCTCAACTGACTGTAGACTTGCACATTCATGCGGTTAGGTAGCAGAACAAAATTATAAACGTAATAACAAACTTTTGGCTAGCAACTTTTCAGAAAGCATATACCTACCCCAGCGAGTTTTATAACGGATCTCCGTCTCCACCTTCTTTAGATTATTAGCTATATTTAGATATACTAGCCAACGTAACTAAATACCTACTTCAACCTATATCATATTAGCTACATAGTACACGAAATCATAAATTAGGAAAATAATTATTTGTTATTGTTGGTTCTGCGGTCAGCTAGCTTAATGGATCGTTCTGACAGAGAACCCTATTATTACCAGGTTGTCGGAATTCGAACATGGAATGTTTATCAACAGAACTCTAAGCGGCGTCATTGGTAGAATATTTTGGTGTCGTAAACAAAGTCATAGACAGTTATTAGATGCGTTAAAACTACATAATTTAATACGACAGCAGTGGATATCCACTGTGATAAATCTAGCTGTACCTAACTGTATATCCACCGAATGATGCGTTCTGACCAAACTCAATGACGGTCAATAGTGCCTTCTGGCTTTGCATTTTGAAGCTAATGCCACCTATTTAGCCCTATTTCTGTTTGGTCTACAAACATACATACGCAAACACGTGCTTACGGCCAGGTTAATACTGCACCATACACACCCAGAAGTACCCTGTTCTGTGAAACAATTATGCAGGCTGTGGCAGGCAGGTCTGCAACCTGGCCGAGGTGGAGACAGGCCCACTTTCTCCTAAATCAAGATGAAGTACCTGACGAAGACAATTTAAATATACTTCTTGGTGAAGTTACTATTGCAATAAATGTGGCAGCCCAATATGTCTCTGCCTGCCATAACCGGAGAGAGGGGGTTGGCTGTTACAGTAGGCAACATTTGTATTCATACCCTTGATAAAGATCAATAAAATACATCGTATAAATAAACAATATAAGTAATGAGGTATATTTTATGGTTAAAAAAAATCAGAAAATTCCAAACCTACATTACTGATCTTGTGCGCAAACTATGATTATTCCTACTGTAGCGGATGGGCTCTGGTACATGAGCGCCCACTGCAGAGAGTGACGTGGATAAGAGTATGATTAGTTCCCCGAGTTAGGGATTCCAGTCTTTAGCTCGGCGAACTAAATCGCTCTCTTGTCGTGTCAGAGATCCCCGGTTCGGAACTCACTGCGGGTAGAACCAGCCTCAGTTACACTACCATGTATTAATGCACATCTTGTAAGTCGCTCTGGATAAGAGCGTCTGCTAAATGCTTAAAATGTGGATCTTTAATGCTTTGGGGTTGTTTTGCATCCACAGGCCCTGGGGCCCTTATTAAAATAGATGGAACCATGAACTCCACCAAGTACCAAGGCATTTTGTCCAAAAACCTTGTTCGCTCTGCCAGGAAGCTACATCTTAGCCGCAGTGCTTAATTAGTAAAATAAGAGATGCCGGGGCTCAATTCGCCCCCCGCCCGGAGGAAATAGGGTAAACTTTTCCAACCTCTGTGTCACTGCATTTCTGTCCCTCCCTCTGGTCTAATGGTAACTTTCCAGTGGTGGAGCAACAAGGGTTAAAAACAGAAGCGGTGATATGGTTGCTGTTTTTAAAGACGCTCTTGTTGACGTGCAGATTAGATTCATTTGTGAAAAACCTATCTCGCTGGAAATTGCTACGGTGTCAACAGTGGTTAAGAGATCCTTCAAGGGCTGTAACTTGTTCTCCCTATGTCTCTGTGAACACTCTGAAAGCACGATTTGTTTCTCGGCTGTTAAAATACACGTTGTCGCACTTTAGATATTTATGAGCCCGGGGCTCTGATTCTGAGTAAGACCTTTGCCGGGGTGCAAAATCGGATTCTTGGCATTTGCCGGGGCTGGGCCCCGGCTAGCTCCAGCACAAATTAGGCACTGCTTGGCCGCAGATGGACCTTCCAACAAGAGAACGATCCCAAACATACATCCAAAGAAACTAAGAAATGGTTGACAGAGCACAAGATCAATGTCCTGACGTGGCCATCTCAGTCTCCAGGCCTGAATCCAATTGAATATTTGTGGTTTGAACTCAAAAAAGCTGTCCACAAACGTCAACCCAAGAATCTGAGGAACTAGAACAATTCTGCATGGAGAAATGGTTGAGGATCCCGCCCAAGAAATTCCATAACCTTGTACGACACTACAGAAGGTGACTACGTGCTGTTATAATGGCCAAGGGAGGAACCATAATGTACTGATAACAGGGGTGTGAATTTTTGTGATTCTTGAGTTTTCTGGGAAAAAAATATTATTTGTGAACCGTTCGATTGTGGTTTGTGCCAATGTATTATTATTCAAGAATATAATTTTATATTATAATTTTATATATAAAGTATACCTCATTACTTAGTTTATTTTATACGATCTCTTTTGTTTATCTTTATCAAGGGTGTGAATAAAAACGGAGCCTACCGTAAATGTTCTATGTTTTTGTATTTGCACCTGTCTCATATATGCTTCTCATTATCTTCTCATGTAATTTGTTCGTTAAAATACTGTAATGTGGGGTGTATGTGTGTGGGAGGGGGAGGATTGTCTATATGTTTTGTTTGTTTTTCTTATTGGGGGTTGTTGTTGTCATATATGTATTTTAATATTTTAAGGTCACTTGCAAATAAAGCATATTTGAATTTGAATTTGAAGCACTGTGGCAAACTTTTACTATAATGTGCAATGATTGTGATGCATATATATGCTACCAACAATATTCAGGCTTGCATTCCCCTTTTCATTCCCCATTGCCAAAGTAACGCTTCAAACACTGCTCACGTCAAAGACATGGACCACCCCCTGTAGATATTGATTGTACTGATTACAGTTGGGAAACTCGGTGCATTGTGTAACCTAGCAGCAAGGGGGCGCTGACGATCACACTTTCCTAATTCCCTGGACGGATGGATACTCGTCAGGCTGCAGTGCAAAGAGATCTATGTCTCACAATGTAATCGGCTAAATTACATCCTGCATCCAGTTTCTTTGGCACATTAGTTGATGTTCGCGGCAACAAAGTCCCCGTTGTGTTTCCTTTGGCTTTCATTACAAGAGATTATCCATGTTCCGAGTTGTTGTTCCACAATCCGTCTTTGTTTCAGTTCCGGGCAACTTCCTGAAATCAAAGACCTCCGTCATATGACTGTGGTTTATTTAAAGTTAAGTGTGTAATATATCACACACGTAATCACAAAATATTATTTTTCCCCCTTCAAATTAATACACGTCATGAAAAATGCCAGATGTGTACTGTACAACGATTATTTAGCTAGAAAGCTATCATTCTTATCAGTCACACACAGGCACACTAGAAGGCGACTCGTGTATTTACTAGTAGAGTACCCGGCTGTTGAACACGGCACGGGGTCCGCAAACAGGAGAGTACTCCACTGATGTTTCACGGTTTACTAAATAGCGAAATATTAATCACCTCTTCAGTGTCGGTTTGTGCAAATCGATGTACAACAGACATTTTATGCGCTATTTAAACGGCAACCAGTTGTAGAATTTAAGTGGACTTTTTAGTTCTGAAGCTACCCTTAGCTAGTTTACGGGCTAGCCAGCCATCGCAGACGGCGGCAGTGTCAAAAACACAGCCAGGACAGCCGCACACATAAACGATAGCTAGCTAGTTGCACGCAATATAATCTAATTCTTGATTGGCTATACATTTATGATTATTAGTAAAAGGCGTCAGGTTGATATTTATTTTGCCAAGCATGGCGGACGAGGCGCTTTTTCAGTTTCTTCACAATGAACTGATACAGTACGTTTACAAATCATCAGAGCATGGAGAAATGGTAAGTCGTAGCAATGCTGTAACTAGAAAGCTATGGCTAGCTACCTAGCTGAGGTCAACCGAACACAGTTTTAATGGGAGTTGTTGTTTAGCTATCTAGCAATCTATTCTGTCCATGTGCAGTTGGCTTGTAGGACAGAACAATTAATTGCCGTCTTATATTCAGGCTAAACGTTTTGTTGTGTAAAAATGTCCTCGACGTCGGCAATTGTTACTTTTACCCCCACTTAGGAAAACGGAAGGTGTATTACAAAACTGGAGAACATGGGGTTTCGTGTTGGCCAAGGGCTAATTGAAAGGTATGTCAGTACAAAAAAAAACCTTTCATTTGTCAATTATGTAATGTCTATATATCTATGTGTAAAGACTGTCATTTTTATTGTTGTAAATTTGACTGTTACAAGGAGGTTACACGTTTGAGAGCTGTGTTATGAACACTTGTAGGACACTAGAGATGACTTACCCTCCCCTTGGTGGAGAGTGGCATAGGACAGTAGGGACCCCATCATAATATTGGTTTGTCATGTATTATTGTATAGCAGATCTGAGATGTGTAACCTGGTATAGCAGATCTGAGATGTGTAACCATGTCTGTCAGGTTTACCAGAGACACTGCCCGGTTCAAGGATGAGCTGGACGTCATGAAGTTTGTCTGTAAGGATTTCTGGACCTGTGTTTTCAAAAAGCAAATCGATAACCTACGAACAAATCACCAGGTATTCCCTCACGCTTAAGACATTTCAGTGTCTTTGTTTTGTGTGTTTCAGTACTGTGGAGGCTGTGCTTGGAGAGAACATCTTTTTTTTACTGCAGTTAACCCACATTATCACAATGTATACCATAATTGACCAACAGAAGACAAAATGCAAAATCCTGTAACCTACAGTATGGTGCTCAGCAGCCTAAAAATCCCCTCAAATGGTTGTGTTTTATGATTTTTGTAGGGGATTTATGTGCTACAGGATAACAAGTTCCGGTTGCTGACACAGCTCTCAGCAGGAAAACAGTATTTAGAACATGCCCCAAAGGTGAGCACTAAATATGTGGGGGGGGGGGTTACAGCCAAACCATGAGTAAGGTATGACTGTAATGGTGCTATTATAGATTATTGTTAGGCACTATGCACATTTTAGTGTGATGTAAGGTAACTTTTTATTTCAACTGTATTTCAGCTTGTTTCAGTTATAATGACTCCTGTTTCTTCACATATTTCAATATTTCAACACATTCAGCTATGATTGGCTCAGAGAGGAAATATATGTATGGCTTGGGAGAGTACTGGGTGTCTGGGGGCCAATCAGAATGGAATGGAATGGAATAGAGTGGAGTAGAGTGTTTTTCTTGGATTTTCCAGTGCTGTGTGGTACACCTGGGCCAGTATTCAGTGTCTCAGAGCAGGAGTGCTGATCTTGGATCAGTTTGGGCTTTTTGTTCATAATGGATCTGTTTAGGACATGGACAGTGGAAACCTGATCCTAGGTCCGTACTCCTACTCTGTTTGATGAATGTGTGCTGGTCTGTGCTTGTTGGTAAGAGGCTCCCCAATTCTGTGCAGTGACATCTGGTCTTTGCTTTTCCTGCAGTACCTGGCATTCACCTGTGGGCTGGTGAGAGGAGGGCTAGCCAACCTGGGGGTGAAGAGCATAGTGACCGCGGAGGTGTCCGTCATGCCTGCCTGTAAGTCTGTCCTGCTCTGATATTATTATTACTGATGTGTGGCATGCAGCTGCCAACAATGATGTCTATTGCTGTGTTACCAGACTGATTTTTTGTGCTAACTATGATTAATGCCTAAAATGTAAATATTACTGTTGTACCACTGCGAATGTTTCATATTTAATATGATAGCACTTTGTGTGGTATGACAGCTGTACCACAGTACACTTCTCATGTTTAATGTGGCAGAGCTACCACTTGTAAAAATATCTGTGAAGATAACTACGGATTTCCAATCACAGTCAGGCCTGCAGTGTAGATGGTCCGAGTGTAGATGGCCCGAGTGCAAGCTGCAGTTTCACCTGTTGTACAGAAGGGGCAGCAGCACCTTTTATTGATCTCAGAGCCACTGAACCAAGACCTGTACTGCCTGTGAAGTGAAATACTGTATAACAACTGAGCTTTGTAAGAGATGAGGGATGGGCTTTTTAACTTCTCTGAAACAAGGTATATTTCCCCTTTATCAGTGGCAGTTCTGTCACCACACACCTTTAACAGAAGTCTATTCATCTGTCCTGTGCTGTCCCGACCTGGCTGTGTCTCACCTCTGCAGGTAAATTCCAGGTGATGATACAGAAGATGTAAGGAGCTGTCCCTGGAATCCCTGCCCCACAGAAACACTTGAAACTCACACCTCCATCTCAGTTTTATTGCCTTTTTATGTGTTTGAAAATGTTCCTGCATGCAAACAGTGTTGTGGCCTACAGTGTATTAATTTAATGTTTTTCTATTCTTCTTGTTGTTATTATTATTATTATTATTATGATGATGATGATTATTATAATAATATTATTATTATTGTGATTATTTTCCACATGAACCACGTTTGCCTTTAATTATTTGAATATTGTGTAAAAAAAACACGAACGAAGCAGCCTATTATCTATTATGTTTGCACTGAGCTTTTATTAAATGAGCACAGAACTCGGTCGTGTGTGTGTGTGTGTGTGTGTGTGTGTGTGTGTGTGTGTGTTTTGTTCCTTCTGAACCCATACGTTTTACACCTGTCATCATCTCCATGGTAAAATCCCCCCTTGCCTGGTATCTTGATACTGACAGTAGCATTAGCTTACTGGCAACCAACACACACACCCAGCGCTGTTGGATGTTGACAGTACATTACTACCACTATGAATGTTTCTGTGTCATCATCAAGTCATCAGCCAGACTGTCGTATATTCTTTGGTAATTTTAAAGTATAGCATATTAATTCAAAATACCCCCCACAAAAAAACGTTTCCTTTATTTCTTTTCCGTTCCTCCTTTATTTCCTGTTGTCGTTACTATGACAACAGTAGCTGCAGAGTCGATGGAAGAAGCTTGGTATAAGCGGAAATCCAACTCTTTGTGGCGAACTGGTGTAATCCGTGATGGCAACCAATATAGCCACACGATAAGCAGTAGTCCTAAGTGCTCCATTGTGGACAATAAACACTAACACATTCCTCAAAACTCTGCCTCAAATTTCAAGCTGCTGAAATTGCCCTCTTGTGGCAACAGTCAGTTTTGCAACCACTAGATTAAAACATTGAAAAAACAAACCGATGTAATAAATGTTTCTGAAACTATTTAAAATGTATAACAAATGTATATTTATTTTTTATAGTTATGTTTTGTAAATGACAGAACAGTAAGATACATTTATAATAGGGAATGGGGAAAATGTGGTAGGTAAATCAAGTGTTACCTCACCCCTGCTATGTGTTCAGTACCGCTTCCTCACTGGTTCCCACTGAGACCAAATCAAACATGCCAAATATTCAGAGGAAGTGAATGTTCTGGGGGGAGATTGTTTCCACCTATAAATGCCCTTGGATCTCTTTAGAAAGGTGCCTTGCTGGGGGCCCTTGTGATCATGCACACATCTAAATATGTGTTCTGCTCATGGCCAAATCAAAGTTTCTCCTCATCACTTCAAGTACAGGAGCTGTACTTGAGGATGCTCTCGCGTATGAAGTCTCTGACGGCTGTGACGTTGCGCTCCAGAGCAGCCAGCTCCTCCTCCTGGTCCTGCATCCTCCTCTCGTTCTGCTGGAACGTTGTCTCCAGACCTATGCAAGAAAAACAATGGCAGAAACACAGTAAAAGCTGTCCTAAAGCACAGTCTGGTACAGTGCAGCATAGTGGTGTCGCGTATCAATACAGTGTAACGTAGTGGTGTAGTGCAGCAGTGTAGCGTAGCGATGCACTGTAACGCAGTGGTGTAGTGCAGCATACTAGTGTAGCATAGCATAGCATAATAGTATAGTGCAGCAGTGTAGCGTAGTGATGTAGCGTAGCATAGTGGTGTAGCGTATTGATGCAGTGTAGCATAGCGTAGTGGTGTAGCATAGTGATGTAGTGTAGCGTAGCGATACAGTGTAATGCAGTGGTGTAATGCAGCATTGTAGCGTAGTGGTGTAGCGTAGCATACTGCAGACGGGCATACTCTGCATGGTCTCCATGCACTCGGTGGCTTTCTTCAGGACGTCCTGGGCCTGCCGCTGGATGTCTCTTGCCCTCTGGGTCACAGCGCCCAGACTCTGCGTACCTACTCCCACTGCCCCCACTTTCTCCTGCAGCTTTCTCCATCTCCCCTGGGCCTCTTCCAGCTCCTGACACAGGAAATATGTCCAGAGTAACCGACATGCTACAGACACACTCACACACACCACTGACAGGGTCAGACTGGGCTGTTGGCTGTGAAGGAGAAGGGTCTGTGTGCTGTGCATTCAGGGGTTTGTGTTTACTCTCCGTACATTGTTAGAAAAGCAGTAAAAAGTGAGTGAGCCTCGGTGCGATATCTCCACGTTGTCTCCCTGAGCGTGTGGAGAGGTGGTAACTGATTTCACGGTGATGGGGAACTGCCGTAATGAGCGGTCAGAGGTGTTCCTGCACACCTTGTCCAGGTTCCTGGTTGCTTGCGCAGTGCTGTCGGCTCGCGCCCTGGCACTCTGCGCCACCACACTATTCTCATTCAGCTTCCTCTGGAGAGGCTCTGCCTCTTGTCGCACGCTGGTCAATCGCTGCGCCGCATTCCTCTGCTTATCCTCCATCCTCATGATGCTGTTCTCCACCTGAGAGGGAGACTTTTGACTTTTAAAACCCTGTTTTATTATATGATTACTTTTATTACTTATTCTTACTTATTGCAGTTCAGGGCAGCAATGTAAAACAATTTATCATTGTTAAATGTCAAATGTAAAAAAAAAAAGTAATGTCATCTACAGACAAAAAAACACACAAAACAAGGAAAAACTACCAGAGAAGTAAAAACAAACTAAAAAAAACAACTATAAGAAATTGTTTGTTTTGTCATTTTAAAAATGACAATGCTCAAATATTCAATCTACCTACTGCCAAAGAACGCAGGCTATCCCCTATCTTTAAAGTTATTTGACAAACAAACTAATTTGACCCTGGAGCTAATCAGGAAACGTAGCCACAGGACAACATTGGGACAGAGAGATTTTTATTTTATTTTCCTTCATGGGGGTGGTTGTTGTCATATATGTATTATAATACTTTAGCAACACAATATCACTTGTCGTGCAAATAAAGCATATTTGAATTTGAACTTGGGAGAAAGGAAAGATAGGAAAGAGTAGAGAAAAAAGAAAGAGGAGAAAGGGAAAGAAAAAGAGAGGAGAGAAAGAGAGAAAGAAAGGAAGACACAGAATTGTAATTTGATTCTCCTTTGTAAACAGTATGTAATACAGTACAGGACACAACAAAACCCTGTGTCTGTTCTGTGTTGTGACCAGCAGTGGGCGTACCGTGGCGGTGGCACTGCGGGTGCTGTTGAGGTTCTGGCGGTCGGCCTCCAGGGCCTCCTCTGCGGTCCTGATGGCTGTCTGTGTGGCGTCGAGCCTCTCCTGGGTCTGGTTGGCGGTGACCCAGGTTCTACCAGCTTGCGCCCTGCATAGAACAGGGCATGGTCATTCTCCACGTCTCCCGCTCCCAATCTCCCCCCCTCTCTCACTCACTGTATATCGCGTGCGTGCTGCAGCAGCTCCTGGGAGGTGTTGTTGAAGTTGCTCTCTGTGAGGGTGAGGTTGGCGATGCTGTGCTGGATCTCCTGCACCGCGAGGGCCACGGTGCCACTGTCCACGGGCAGGGAGATCGCCAGGACCCGCTGGGACACCAACTGGATGGCCACTGGGTCTGCCTCTTCATCTGCACACACAGGGAAACACCATCACCACTGCCATTATCATCATCATCATCAGCAGCAACATCATCATTACCATCAGAATTATTACCACAAACTTCATCATTGTTATCAAAAGAAAATATGAATGCTTGATGACAAGAACCATTCAGCCCATCTAGGATAGTCATTTTGCTTACTACCTAGACAGCATCCTGCTCTGCATCAAGCCTGGATTTGAACATCCCAATATTCTCTGCTTCTACAACTATAATTTTGGCAAATGAGCCTGTCAGACCTCCACACAACCTTCCACACAATGGGTCTCATTCACTGATATGTTTGTAGAAACCTGTGTATTTTGTGCGTAGAAATTGTTCTCACAAAAAAGTACAGTCGGATTCATAACACATGCGCATCAGTCAATTTCATTCTTACATACGTGTGTATGTTGATGAATACCAATTGTTCTTACATGACATGCACATGCATGTAATTTATAATTAGCATAATACATGCCAATAAAATCCATATAAGGCCCTTCTGATTTCACATAGCCAAGACTCAAAGTCAAAGCAAAAAGGACAAACTCAAACATCAAAGGTAGTAGAAATAACAATTTCTATTGGCAATCAAAAACTTCTTATAAGCCATTCGTCATTTTCTGCAAGCATGTCTTGCCGATCTCTAAAGATGTGCTCGCTTCTCAAATTGCTGCATGCTAGATGTTCCAGCAATGCCAAATACATCGTTGTTCATCGATTAAACAATTACATGAACTAAATGCAAGGCAATTAAGTGTAGGCAGACTGCTGACCGTAAGTCAAGTAAAGGCTATAAATACACATAACAAAATATATAACACGATTAACAACATAAGAATGCAGGCGTTCGAGAACGCACACAAAATTGTGTTGTGTTATACGGTAATATTATTACAAATAATAATAACGAAATAAATCATAACTATTTTGGTCTCATATGTATAATATAATTCATACTTTTGATCACATTTGTGTCACAAGTAGGTTGCTCGGTCTTCTGTAAACATATATTTGTGTCTCCAACTGGTCTCAGGTCTTTAAATATTATTTTTATTTATTTCAGATTTTTCCCGTTTTCCTCCCAGTTTTGGTAGCCAATTGTCTGTCTTATAGGGACGCCCTTCGCGCTTCTCTGCGAGCTTGTCCTGGCTCCCCCCCCGCCTCCCCCTGGGGCAGACAGCCAATCGCACCCTGGCCGCAGTGGGCAACTTGCATTCTGGGCGAATGTTTTTACCAACTGAAGGCCCTGTCAAAGAACATTTTTACCTCAGATCAAATTATTATAATTTTTTTTATTTTTGCGTCTGATTTTTATCCCATTTTCTCCCAATTTGGTAGCCAATTACACCTGCTATTTTCAAGTCAATCCCCCCCTCGTAATGTGAGTTCACTGCCGTAGCTCTGGGACCGGTAGTGACGAAGGCGAAGTATCGTCTCCTCCGAGACGGCACTCGCCAGGCCGTTGACTGTTGAACCCCGGTCGTCATGGCCAGCATCGAATGTTGTAACCACTGGACCACGCGGGAGGCTCGTAACTCAGATCTAATTGATGAATTACAAAATTTGTGTCAAATTGATCGTACGCACTTTTACGCACAGATATGCACCTGCAAACTGTTCATGAATGAGACCTAAACTTATTACTCTAAATGTACAATAAATATCTCTAAAATAACAACATCAATCAAAGAGTCATAAACAGGCTAATAGAGAACAAACCGGAGAGGAAGTGGCGAATTTTCTGCAGTAGGTCTCTGAGCTCTTTATTGGAGTTTCTGAAAAAATCTTTCTTCTCCTGTGCGGTCAGCAGTGAGCTAGCAGCTCTTATCATCACACCCCGAGCCAACATCTCCACATCCTGCAGCTGGAGAGAGCAGAACACACACACTCATACACACACACACGCACACACACACACACACACACTCATAGACACTAAAGCTCTCTCTCACACACAAACTGTACACTAAATATATACACACACACACCCACACACGGGCACCTCCTTGGCTGCCTCCTGCAGGTGTTTGCTGGTGGTACTGAGGTGGTCGGTGATGTTGTTGACCTTTTGCAGGACGTAGCCACTCTCGATCTGCTTACACCCCTTCCTTCCACACAGTCTCTGCCGCCAATCGGCACGGCAACCAGTACCCCCCTTGCCATGGCCACCACACACCTGGGAGAGAAGGGATGATGATTATCATGATGCTGGTAATGATGGAAGAGTAATGACAGTAGAGGTGATGTTGGTAATTATTTTGTTAATAACAGTAGAGGTGATGTTGGTAATGATGTTGTTAATGACAGTATAGGTGATGTTGGTGATGATGCTGATAATGACAGTAGAGGTGATGTTGGTCATTATTTTGTTAATCACAATAAAGGTGATGCTGGTGATGATGTTGATAATGACAGTAGAGGTGATGTTGGTAATGATGTTGTTAATGACAGTATAGGTGATGTTGGTCATGATGTTGTTAATGACAGTAGAGATGATGTTTGTGATTATGCTTCTTGTGATTATTGTGCTCACCTTGTTGTGCAGCCAGTGGAGCCTGCGTTGAGTGAGGGACTTGAGCTGGAGCCCGTGTCCTCGGCTGTTGAGCTGTCCATTGACCAGGCCCTCAGCGCGTCTCCGCGTGTCATGGGACACCCTCGCCGGGCCGTCCGGGCCCCACACAGAGATTCTGCACCTCCGCTCCGCATCCAGAGAGTCCCGATACCACCCACGCACAAAATCAAACTCACCTGGGGCAGAGACACGGACACCAGGGAGAAAACACAAGCAGCGCTGGGTTAGCAGAACCTGTGTGAGAGAGGTTTTACCCGTAGACCCAGTGCTGTGCAGGTGTGGGTGTAGCTGTGCTAGCGTGTGAGAGAGGTTTTACCCGTAGACCCAGTGCTGTGCAGGTGTGGGTGTAGCTGTGCTAGCGTGTGAGAGGTTTTACCCGTAGACCCAGTGCTGTGCAGGTGTAGGTGTAGCTGTGCTAGCGTGTGAGAGAGGTTGTACCTGTGGAACCAGTGCTGTGCACGTGTGGGTGTAGCTGTGCTAGCGTGTGAGAGGTTTTACCCGTAGACCCAGTGCTGTGCAGGTGTAGGTGTTGCTGTGCTAGCGTGTGAGAGAGGTTTTACCCGTAGACCCAGTGCTGTGCACGTGTGGGTGTAGCTGTGCTAGCGTGTGAGAGAGGTTTTACCTGTGGAACCAGTGCTGTGCAGGTGTGGGTGTAGCTGTGCTAGCGTTGCGTTGGTGTCCCTGAACTCTCGCTCCACCTGGCTTAGTTCCTGCTGCAGAGCCCTGTTTCTCTCTGCAGTGCGGCTCATCTCCCCGTCCACACCTGTCTTCCGCCTGTCAATCAACGCCGTCTCCGCCCTGAACCACAAGAGTGAGAACTGCACTTTACACACTGTCCCATATACAACACACTGTTACACACACAACACATTGTCATTTAAAACACACTCACTCACACACACGCGCACACACATATATACGTAACACACACACAAACACTGTCCCATTTAAAACACAGTCTCTCTCACACACACAAACACATATAACACACATACACACACTGTCTCATTAAAACACACACACACACACACACTGTCCCATTAATATACACACACCATACAAACAAACACACACACACACACACACACACACACACACACACACATTGTACAAATGCACACACACACACACACACACACACACGCACACACACACACACACACACACACTATATATACACACAAACACATACACAACACATACACACACACACACACACACACAAACACACATACACAAACACACACACAACCTGTCTCATTAATACACACACACTATAAATACACACTCAACGCTCAATCACTACAATAAGGGATTTCTTCAATCTCACACACCTCAGGTCATCAGTGGAGTGGCTGAGCAGCTGGTAGGCCTTCTCATGGTCTCTGACCGCATCCGTGTCGTTGATCAGGTTTTGGATCAGAGCCAGACTCTTCCACAGGCTGCGGGCGTGGCTGACATGGGCGTGGCTGCTGGTGGGGAGGGCCCTGCTCCCCTGCACGCTCCCAGAAGAGTGTTGGGCGTGCCCCAGGTCCTTCTGCAGTTGCAGCACGCTGTCGTCCCATCGGTGGAAGCAGGGGTCGCAGCGCTCGCACTTGGGAAACCTCCCCATGAACCCACGGGCGCACCTGTCACAGCTCCGCCCTGCCACGCCCTCCTGGCATCGGCACACCCCTGTCGCCCGGTTGCACTGCAACATCTCTGACCCCGACGGGTCACAACGGCACTCTGCCAGAACATGGGAGGCCTGTTACCCTACACCCATCACCTTACGCCCATCACGCTACACCCTACATGCTACGCCCATCCTGACATAACCCACAGCCTTGCACGCACACACCTCCACATTTATTCATACCCTTAATAAACAACAATAATACCATCATTTAACAGAAGGCATGGATGTGCACAACCTGTATGTAGCGGAGTACTGCTTCATGCCCTGTCTATAATATATAAGACTTCACTCACACTCTCTATAGTACAGTAGGGTTGTCTCTATGGTCCCTGTGATATGGTTCTTGGTCCTAGTGTTATTTATACATTGTGTTAAGATACGCATATACTGTATATACAGTATATAGTTAATATAACATATATGGACACAGTGAATGTGTTGTCACCTCTGCACTCTGTCTGTGGGTCTCCCCAGTGGTCTCTCTCACACTCTGAGCATGTTCTCCCTCCGAATCCCAGCCGGCACTGACACTCTCCATTGGACTGGAGAGAAACAGAGAGCAGAACCACACCAGAAGATTCAAACCTTCATTAACCCTGTATAGCAGGGTTAATATGGGCTGTGACATAAGTAGGATTGGGACAGGTTGTGGTGAATACATGCATTGGTGCCAAACCAGAAGTATAATGTGGCCATTTAAACAAATGGAGCTGCTTAGTTCCGGTCTGGTACCAATGTGTGAATACGTCACAGTCTGTCCTAACAATCTTTTATTGACCCTGATGCTACATAGGAAGTGCTACACAGGACAGACAAATAAACAAAATTGTGACCAACCCACTAATTAAAAATGACCAAAGCAGTGAATGAGCAAAACGAATGGCAGAAATCCCCCATGTCATTGCCAGTGACGATACGTGAGTAAATACCATGAGTAAAGCTCAAATCCTGTCAAATTCCAGTGAACCCCTGGTGACGCACCATGTTGCAGTGGGGCCCGGCGGAGTTTTGGGGGTGGCAGTCACATGCCTCACAGCCTCGCTCAGCCCCCAAGTTCCAATGGTGGGGGGCACACTGGTCGCAGGTGAGCCCCACCACATTGTCCCGGCACGGGCACACCCCTGTCTGCTCCTGGCAGTGACACAATTTCCCATCACAGTGGGACGGCAGGGTCCCCTCCACCACACAAGCGCAGCCTGCACACGGGACAGGAAACGCATCATCACACACAGGATGGAACAGGAAAGGCATAATCAGAAACATGATGGGACAGGAAACGCATCATCAGAAACAGAAATTAGCCAGGAGATAAAATACAAGCAGGCCCGGCATAGTGGCGTTTGGAGAGAAGATAAGTCTGCGAAATGCGGTAAGGTAACTCACGGTTGCAGTCCTGCTGCTGGGCGTTGCCGCGGTAACCCGGCCGGCACGCTGCACAGCGGGGGCCGTCCGTGTTGTGCAGGCACTTCAGGCACTGCCCCGTCCGAGGGTCACATGACTCGGTGTCCTGCATGTCGATGTTGCCGCTGCACTGGCACAGGAGGCACTGTCCGCCCCGCCTCTCCGGCTCGCCAAAATACCCCGGGGCACAGCGGTCACAGCGAGGGCCTGCTCGGGACGGGACAGGACGGGGTGGTTACCTACAGCAGGGCTACCTTTTAACCTTATCCAAAAGCAGTGTCTATTTCTCACAGTGGTACAGCGGTACTCTTGCCCTTGGAGAGCTGCAGGGTGGTTGGTTTTAGTTTTCACCTTAAAACCAGCAACCAATTACATTTTTTTTAATAAACATTTTCTCCAATTTTACCCTGTTTTTCTCCCAATTTGGTAGCCAATTACCCGCTGTGCTTAGTTCAATCCCCCTATCCTCCTAGTTCACTGCCGTAGTCCTGTGACCGGCAGGGACAAGGGCGAAGCACTGCCTCCTCCAAGACAACACTTGTTGTACCGTCGACTGTAATTCCAGTACCCCAGAACCACTCCTGTGCGCAGCAAACTGTGTGTGTCGGCTTCCCTCCCCCTCCCTGGTGCGGACAGCCAATTGCTGCCCCGATAGTACTCCCGACCAGAGCCGACTCTGGCGTGACGGGGAATCAAATCCCGGTCGCCGTGGCCAGCGTTGGACGTTGAAACCACTAGACCACGCGGGGGGCCCCCAACCAATTCCATTTTAGGTGTGAAAACCTGCACACCCTGCGGCTCTCCAGGGGTAAGTGTGAATACCACTGCACTACATGAAAGCACATCTGAATGTGATGTAATATACTATGAATCTATATCAGACGTGTATTTACAGTAATTCAATATAAATACTGTATGTAATAAATTATAACATAATCATATTACCAATGATGTGCAGTCTTATTTTTTTCCCATTTTGACGATGACCCCCTGGGACCCCATTATGTACACTTGAGGGGGGGTCTCCAGATCCCAGTTTGGGAGATCTTGATCTAATGTATATCTGGCTGAACACAGCCACCATTTTAAGATCCTGTTCAATTGATGGCCTTAGTCACAAACAGCATAAGTGCATAACATTTCTCAGTGGGATCAAAGTTGATACAGGTGTGTGTGTGCGTGTGTCTCAATGTGCATATTGATTCTCATGGAGAGCCAGGATAACACAGGTGTGTGTGTGTGTCTCAGTCACAGGTGCTCACCTGCATAGCCCTCTCTGCAGTGGCATATGATCTGGTCGGATGTGGGTTCGATGAGGCAGGAGTCTGCATTCCAGTGACCACTTCCTGGCTTCCCCGGGCAGAGACATGGGTGGCAGTGGTCCCCAGACCCCAAAACAGGGTTTCCATAGAAACCATTTACGCACCTGGCGTGGAAATGTAAATGGACTGTTCATCGTACAATAGGAACTTACATAAGGTAAATACTTTATGACAATATAACAAAACATCCGTGTTTTATAACAATATATATCTCATTGCAAGACCTAATGATGTGGCAGTCCAATCATGCAGACTTCATGCAACTTTTTTTCTGAAGAGTATTTTCTCAGTTTTCCTGCAACATTAAGGATGAGATCAGAGAGTAGGACTCACCAAGAACCATAAAACACACCAGGCCCCTAACTGCCACAGGCCCCGCCCACACTTCTGTTCGGCCCCACCCACCCCATATCCTACGCCCTGCCCACACCCCTGTGCTAGGCCCCGCCTGAGCCCATACCTGTCACACAGCTGCCCGGCGGTGTGGTCGCGGCAGTCCAGGCAGGTGCCGGTGTGTGGGTGGCAGGTGTCGGCATGCCCGTTACACTGGCAGGGCCTGCAGCTGGGGAAGCCCCAGAGTCCCGGTTGACAGCTGGCACACTGGCGGCCCGACGCCCCCTGGTGGCACGCACACTGACCTGACACGGGGTCACACCGGGGGCTCACTGACCCCTGGGAGTGGCACTCACAGGCTGCAGAGACGGGGAGGGGGGCACCCCAATATTACACAACACAGATTCTGGGGTGCTGCATGTGGGAAGTGGCTGTTAAAGCCAGCAGTCAAGATTGCACACATCAGTCCAGTGAACAGAACCACTGCAGATGTCTGAAGACACGTTATGCTCTCCCAGCATATTTTAGCACAGAAAGGGTTATGTTTCCTGAGCAAACATAAGCCGCAGCAAGCTGAATATTCACGCAACAACAACTAAAGTCTTTTAAAATCCTGGCTTTTTTTTATTTCACCAGACGTGCTTTGACAAAGGTCTTGCTCAACACAGATGTTTTTTTTTCTTCATTCAAATGAAGCCGTGGATGAGGAAAGGCTTTAGCTGGTGTTGCGGTGGCACTCTCCAACCCTTTCTCCATTCAGAAAAACCTTTTTTGGCCACCATTCCAGCATTAAGCACCCTGGCTGCCACATGAGGTCATAAATGCAGGACACCTCAGGACAGCTCAGACTGGATGACGCAGCTGTGTCGGTTTTTAATTGGTATCGTAATGGTAATGTGTTGTGTGAAAGGCAGACGATCACGGTGACTGCGGTCCTCACCGGTGCAGCCTTGGGGTCCAAAACCGAAGGTTCCCGGCGTACATCGATCGCAGTTTCGGCCGGCCACCCCGGGCTTACACCGGCACTGACCTCTGACCCCGGCACATTCCGTGGTGAGGGAGCCCTGGGGGTCACACAGACACGCTGCCGGGAGAGGGAGGAGGTCACATATTCACATATTCATCCCACACTCTCTCCAAACAGGCCTCTCAGCCTGCTGCGCTTGAATTCCCTGTGTGACACACTGACACATGACTCCTGAAATCACACTGATATTAAGCAGTAGAGAGACAGCAATACATTAAACAGTAGAGAGACAGTGGTAGAACAGTAAAAGGAAAGTGACATATTAAGCAGTAAAGGGTTTTAATAATAAAATTATTTTAAAATGATTTAATTATAATAAGGCAGGTGTTTCCCTGTAATGCTCTGATTGGTGCTGGTGGTCACGTGACTGAGTGACTCACGCAGGGCGCCGTCGTGCATCATGGCGGAGATGCTGCAGGTGAGGCTGGAGCAGGTGGGGGCCACAGCGGGTGTGGCCGTGGGCGTGGCCATGAAAGAGTCCAGGCACATATAGCGCAGCATGTCCTCCCGCCGCTGCTCCACCACCCTGCCATTTCCCTGGAAACCCGGCAGCTCTGTGTACTTAGGGATCAGGAGCAGCTGTGGAGGAGGAGGAGGGTCAAGTCATCACACCACTTTTAAATATGAGCTCACATTTGACACATTTAAACACTCTTAAGGCTGGATATCTGTTCAAGTTAGGCTCCTTGCAATGTCACGTCTGGGATTCAAACCAGCTACCCGCAGGTTATAGCCGGCTCCCAATCGCTTATGCCCTAAGTCCTGAGCTGCCTCACATGCAGTTCTACGCCCACCCTATAGAGGGCAGTATTCTGCAGCCATGCTGACCACATATCCACAGGAATTTCAGAACTGGCTTTCCCAGGCAAACTCCCATACAAAAAAAACTCCCTGGAGTGTGATGCACCCCAGGGTGTTCTATCTAATCCTGACTGCGTCAACTGTGGCCCGCAGTCCTGTATGGTGGCGTGCAATTGGCTGTTGCGTCGCCCTGAGAGGGAGGCTTTCAGTTGGCGGTACTATCCCCGCCTCACCGCGCACCCGCCACTCCTCTGGTCAACCGGGTGCCTGGGGTCTGCCTGTGCCAGCCGCGCACGAAGTGTACCCCTCCGACGCAATCGACCGCACAGCTCAGCCGGTGGACCGCCGAGTGAAAGGAAGCAGCGGCCAACAGAGAGAGGTTAAAGAGAGCTACACCACAGCCCTCCAGGACCAGCCTTCATCAGTCCGTTACCACAGACCAGGTTTGCTATGGCCATATTAATGACAAGAATCATAAAGGCAGTGCATGTTATTTTGAATACTGATTTTGCACCACTTTTGAATAGCTGCTCTATGTAATGTTTGGCTACGTGCGGCCCTCGTTCACAGATGGCTGCCCTGGCCTGTGCCACGGTAACGGGAGGTGCACTCTGGAGCAGAACGGGTGGCGGTGTGTGTGCCAGGCAGGCTGGAGCGGCATGGGCTGCAATATCATCATGGAGACGGAGTGCGCCGACAATACGAACAGCACGCCAGTGAGGAGAGCGTGTGCTCGCCTGCGAGACGGGCCCACGAATGCACACCACGAATGGCTTAAGGCAGCGGTCCCCAACCTTTTTTGCACCACGGACCAGTTTCATGCAAGACAATTTTTCCACAGACCGGGGAGAATCACGCGCATAACAAAACACAATAAAGTGCATATTATATCATTTAATTATTAATTTAATTATTACATTTATAATGTAAATGTGACTCAACTCAACTTCTTTTAAATGCAGCTTTCTTTTTTGGCAGTCTTGGAGTCTTCTGCTGTCTCATCATTGGGTCTTTCCCCCTTTTCAAAGAAGCTCTCCAGCAATGTTTGTTTTTTACTCATTTTTGCTAGGGTTAGCTTGTGGGCTTAATTTATTGGTGCATGGAAAAAAACAGCGACTGAGACTAGTGCGAAAAGAGGCACAGACGGAAGTGGTCATTTTTCAAATTAAAACACCCTGCAGACTGCAATAGTCAATAAAATGGAAATAAAATAAAAATTAAAACGTTTTTATTCTTTCTGTGCGGCCCGGTCATTGGGGACCCCTGGCTTAAGGGGTTCGGCGGCAGACCCACCGAGTCGGCGTGCAGGTAGGCGCCAACGTCCCTCTGGGGCACGCCGCGGCGCTGGAAGCGGACCGCCGCCGCGTACGTGTTGCGGGGCTCAAAGCAGAAGGGCCGCTCCGTCCGCACGTACCTGGAGAGGGGGGCGCGGTTTGGAGGGGTGTGGTTTCAGAGGGGTGGGGTTTTGGAGGTGACACAACAGAGCAAAATTAATCTGTTTATCTTCAATAAAGCCCATAAAATATCAAAATCAAGATACAAATGGAATGAATCAAAAAATACAAAGGTGTCAGTTTATCCATCCCAATGGTTTTTGTATTGCACTACGTAGAACACAACTGAAAATACCACAGAGCTCCTTCAAAGCATTAACGTGTGGCAGTAAGAACCACGATAGAACTTCTCTATCCTCTGTTTGTCTTTCCAGTGTAGACCTGCCCTGGCCTCCCCTCTCCTGCCCCTTAACCCCCAGTAACTTCCCCCACTGCACAGGGAGAGGGCAGCTCTTTCCAGACCTGTCAGAGCAGACTTGAGATCCGGAAACCTGGTTCAGAGTTATTGCTGGCGGTGTGAGAGTCAGGGATTGGTGTCTGTAATTATGGCTTTATTCTGCAGAGCTGTGACGGCAGGAATTTGCCATGGGGGCCTTAGTTCTGAACAAACACACGGGCATCCGCCGCTATTCCCGAGAGGCGTGTGAAAGCATGTTAAAATAACTGGCCAGGGAGGTCAGGCAGAGGCACAGAGAGTGGTCACCTGGCCGGGAGAGTTTTTACAACATCACAGGATGTCCATCTGTAGGATATTCTGGGGTAGTACTCTGGTGGGGCAGACCGGGCAGCGTGACCGTGTATGGTTGTGTTTGAGTGCAGTGTGTGACCGTGTGCGGTCGTGTTTGAGTGCGGCAGGTACTGTCTCTGGTGAGGCAGTGTGATGGTGTGCGGTTGTGTTTGAGTGCAGTGTGTGACCTTGTGCGGTCGTGTTTGAGTGCGGCAGGTACCGTCTCCAGTGAGGCAGTGTGACGGTGTGCGGTTGTGTTTGAGTGTTGTGTGTGACCATGTGCGGTCGTGTTTGAATGTGGCAAGTACCGTTTCTGGTGAGGCAGTGTGATGGTGTACATCTGCTCAGAGGGCAGCACATTTCCACAGCGCTGGCTGGAGGACAGCAGGAGGGAGGAGATGCTGATGATGGCCTCCCAGTCCTCTGCAGGGGAGAGAGGCCGAGCCTGGGAGGCAGGCCCCGCACCGCGTTAGCATAGCAAAGCAACACCTAGGCCCGGCATTGCTGCTTTTCTTGCACTCATTGAAATTCCATGTAAATGTTAACAATGAGGTATTGCAAGAAGAACTAGAATCATGATTGGTTAGATATGAATAAGGGCAATCCAATCAGCATAAAGCACCTCTGGCTCGTATCGGAGCATGATGTCATACTCCATGGCGAAGGGGATGTTGTCGATGGTGAAGACAAGCCCCGCCCCATCCCTGACCCTGGCAAATCCTGAGCCACTCCAGGTGACCCTATGTCCAGGATGGCTCTCTATGTGAATGCTTTGTACGTCCGGCTAGACAACACACACACACACACGCACATACACACATGCACACACACAGACATATACACACATACACACAAACACACACACACACATACACACACAAAAAGATAGGATGTGTCAAATGATATATTTATTTTCCCACTATTTACAAACCACCGTTTAAAATAAAGTCTGAGAGTTCTCTGCCTAAGAAGAAAAAAATAGGGAAAATATGTTATAATATGAAAATGCAAAGACTTTTTTTCCCCAGATTTCCCTGTTTCTCCCAATTTTGGTGGCCAATTGTACCCTCTATTGCTTCAATTCGCCCTCCCCCACAAACCCACCGCCTGTCACTACGGGTCAGGCCGATACCCCGAGGCCGGCAATGATCCACCTCCTCTGAGATGGAACTCGCCCACCTATGTTACAGGGACGCCCTTTGTGCTTCTCGGTGAGCTTGTGCCGGCTCTCCCTCCCCCTGGGGCGGACAGCCAATCGCCGGAGCCGGGTTGGCGTAGCCGCGGATTGAACTCTGGCCGCAGTGGGCAACGTGCATTCCGGGCGAATGCTTTTACCGTTACACCACCCCAGGCCCCTCAAGGACTATATTCTATTAACAAACAGGACACAAATTAAAATGCCAATTGCCATTCCACCAGAAGTCATTTTATATGAATATATAAATGTATAGTCATGTATATACATATATGAATATATTGTAAAATAACTTTAGTCATGTAGTCTACAAAATATGTATACAATTGCAAGTGAAACATGTACGTATTTTGCTAGTGTATTTTAACTTACAGAAATATTTAAATTATTGTCCTGAAAATTGTAGGTTTCATATTTTCACACACATCTATTGCCTAATATTGCCATGTCACGGCACTCGTAATTTTACAGTACATATGGCAGCTTCTGTCCTGTCACATTTATGGATACACAGTCTTCATAAGGTTGTGTGGGAATTTGCTGTAAATCCCCCCATTCAGCACAGACACAGCCTGCGGGCCTCAGCGAAACACCTGCACTCTCACTGCAGGGGTCAGAGGTTAACGCGCTACTGAGCACAAGCATGAGGTCACAGCATTCCACAGTGACAGTAATCCCACCTCAGCTGTCTCTGCACCAGAGAGGTACCCCTAATGAAAAAGAACATGCTTACATGAAAAAAAAAAGTATGCATATATATGATAATATAGAGTTAGTCTATCTGACTGGATCAATGACACAAAGATCACGCACAGATTTGCAGATCTTTATATCACTCGGATAGGTGAGTTACCATACTCACCAAGCCCATCTAATCAGTCGTTCCCCATGTCATACAGGTCAGTGAATCTGAGCAGTTCTTACCATCTGCTGCAAAGGACAGCGTTGTCTCAGTGCTTCCCTCTGCTCCAAGTCTGTGGTATTGCGGCGGCGCCGGAGCAGCTGATTGTTCAGAAGCTCGTTGCAGCTCATTGGAGCCGGGGGTTTCAGATGCCCCTGTATGTGGGTGGGGGGGTATGTACAGTTAGGCTGGCTGCTTCCTTATACACATTTTCTACAAATCATTTCAACATTTAAACATTCTGAATAGAACTTAAGAAACAGACAATATATAAAGCCAAATGAGGAGTACAGGTCACTCAGCCAATCCAAGGGGTGCCATTTTGTTTAGTCTAGAACGTATCCAGCACTGTATCAAGCCTGGATCAAGTCTTCAACACACCATGGGGCTTCTGCTACTTAAAAAACGTAAACTTGGTACTGAAAACTGAAACTGAAGCACTTCAGGAGCGTTACCCCCCCCTCGCCCCTCCCCCTCGCCCCTCCCCCCTCTCCACTCGCTCACCGGGAGGGCGGGGCTGTTGGGGGCGTGGCCTGTAGCATCCTCCGCCTCGTATTGGTAGAAGTCCAGTGGGGCGCAGAAGTATCTGGGCTGCACCTCCGAGCACTGCCGGCCGCCGAAGTGCGGGCGACAATCACACTGCCCACTGTCCGTCTGGCACCTGGGCACGGACAGACAGAGGGACGGACAGAGATAAACACATGCTGAAATGCCTCTTCAAAAATCTCTCTCCTACCATTTTTATCATTTAACATTTTTTATTCATCAGGCCAGATGTTCCTAACATTTCGGAACTTATGACCAACTTAATGAGCAACTAAATTTTCAGCAAACTGCCCCTTATTGAAATGCAGGCAAACATCTTCAAATACATTACCAGTCAAAAGTTTGAGTACACCTGCTGGAAACTAGGTTTATCTCATAATTGACAATGTTTTACACCATATACGTTTCTTTAAATACTTGAAAATTACAAAAAACACATGTAATGATAAACAAAAGGACATCAAAGCAATGTTCAAGAAAATGTAATTGAAACTTGAATCTTGGATTCCTCAAAATAGCCACCCTTTGCTGTGATAACAGCCTCACAAACACGGGCCATTCGGTTAATACGTTTCAGCAGGAAATCACCCGATATGTCTTCCCAGCTCTCCTGCAGCAATTCCCAGAGGCACTTGTGGGTTGCTTTGCTTTGACTGTTCTGTCCAGTTCATCCCATACAAGTTCTATGGGATTGAAGTCTGGACACTGGGCAGGCCAGGTCCTTAGTTTGAGTTGTCCTCCATGTTCCCCCTTCACCAGATAGTTCTTGCACAACTTCAAGGTGTGTTTCGGGTCGTTATCTTGCTCAAGAATGAAGAAGTGCCCGCTTAGCCGTAGTCCAGATGGAAGGTGTACTCAAACTTTTGACTGGTACTGAATGTATTTCAAATGTTTTTCAAATGTGCCAAAACAACTGTGTGTGCAGTATAACCCATGCAGTTGTTTAATTTCAGTAATATATGATTATTATATAATATATACATTATTCCACATATGTATAATATATATAATAATTGTATATGTAGTTAAAATATATGTAGATTCCAGTAGGTCACGACAGTTAGATAATCCCTGCATTAGGCAGGCCCTCTTATCTACAGCAATACACAAAGACGCCATGGAAAGATGCGTGTGTATCATAAGAGCAGGAAGAATATGCTGGAACGGTAAGTAAAAGATCAGGCTAAAAAAACAGGCAAGACAAGCATACGACCAACCAATCAGATACAAGCATAGTGCTTCAATATGATCATAAAGGAAAGGTCTCGCAGAATAGACAGTGCCAAACAAAGTCACATAAGAGGTAATAAGCTTACTTACTCATTTCGAGATTGCTGTGCTCAAAGTGTTTCAAAAGTGGTACGCAAGATGACTAAATAACACAAAATGTACAAATACACAATTAAAGAGTAAAACATTTGTATATTAGATATTTTAATTGTGATTGTGTGGCTATTTTCTTTGCTGCACTGCTTCTAACTCTAAAGCTATAAATTATTTTTAAACCTTTCATGACACTGCTGATGTCACTGTTGTCAAATGAAGGCTGTTCTGACTAGACTATACTGGACTGATCTAGAATGAACTGGCTCAGTGAGTGGGCGATGTCGAGGGGGTGTTACCTGTTACCGTATGCTCCTCCAAAATCACAGGCGCACTCTCTGCAGCCCAACATGTCCAGACTCAGCCCCCAGAACTCTGGCTGCAGCGAGGTGGGGAGGGGAGGGGTCAGCATCAACTCACCCAAATTCATGCACAATTCCCAGCGCTATTAAATCCTAAAGTTCTGAGACTTTGAAGATAGCAGATTCATAAAAACAACAACAGATTAACAAGCCAATGAATATGTCAAACACTGAACAAAATCCACAGTTCCCAAATGAACCGTGTATGCATGCAATAGCACGACACCCAATAAGACAGACTGGGCTCTGTTTAAATATCTATAATTTGTATATTTTATGATGAGGGCAAACTTAAAGGCAACTGTAAGAAAATGAAAGCCAGCGTTTGGTTGACCGTAGCAGGCTGAGTGATTGATTTAAAGTGAGCGATGGAGCCGGTGAGCTTCCCTGTTCTCACCAGGCACTGGTCACAGTGACGGCCGCTGACCCGTCTCTTACAGGAACAGTCTCCACTGACTGGGTCACATGACCCACCAGAGACACTCCCACGAAGATCACACTGGCATGCTGGGGGGAAAACACACACACACACGCGCGCGCACTTGTCAACGCTGTTTCACATCTAGCTGAGACTACTACTCCAACAGCCTTTGAAGTACTTACAACATTAACTTCCTCCTCCCCCCCACTTAACTATACATCTGCACTCTCACTGGCAACCCTGCGAGTTGCTCTGGATGAGACACTCACACACTGGCAACCCTGCAGGTCTCTTAGACCGAGTCACTCACACTGGCAACCCAGCGGGTCGGTGCTGTTGAGGCCGAAGAAACCGTCCCTGCAGGAGTCACAACGCTCCCCCCCGACGTTGGGCTTGCAACGGCACTGCCCGGCGATCATGCCCATGGCCGGGTTGGTGTAGCTGTCACACAAACCCTCCTCCAGTGAGCCAGCGGGGTCACAGTCACACGCTGAGGGGGTGAGAGAACATACACAACACATTACATCGCCTGTTCTTCTCTGGCTCAGCTCTGGGGTCACAGGTTTAATGTTTAATGCAAGATGAGAATATACACTACAGGTCAGAAGTTTTAGAACACCCCCATTTTCCAGTTTTTACTGAAATTTAAGCAGTTCAAGTCCAGTGAATAACCTGAAATGGTACAAAGGTAAGCGGTAAACTGCCAGAGGTTAAAAAAAAAAGTTTAGGTTACCAAAAACTGAAAAATAATGTAAATTTCGGAGATATAAAAAAGGCCCTTTTCAGGGAACAAGTAATGGGTTAACGTGGGTTAACAGCCACTCAAGATGTGCAAGTCGCCGACTCTGGATCCAGCAAAAGAGCCCCAGAACATCACGCTTCCTCCTCCATGTTTGACAGTTGGTGTCACACACTGAGGAACCATCCTTTCGCCTACTCGACGGCCTACAAAAACCTTTCAAAATTTCAAGATTTCAAATTTGGATTCATCGGTCCATAAGACCTTCTTCCAGTCTTCAGTAGTCCACTGGCGGTGCTGCCACTCGACCTGTCAAACCTGCAGCTTGAAGTCTTCTCTTCACAGTTGAAACTGAGAGTATTAAGCTGTGCTTGAAGCTGTTGTATTGTGAGCCACCTATCACGCAAGCTGTTGACTCTCAGAAACTTTTTTACTAACTTTTTTTACCACTTACCTTTGTACCATTTCAGGTTATTCACTGGACTTGAACTGCTTAAATTTCAGTAAAAACTGGAAAATGGGGGTGTTCTAAAACTTCTGACCGGTAGTGTATCCTGTGTTCTTGCTAACTTAATTAACGCTAACTGTGTTTGTGCTTGATCTTGTAATGAATGCTAACTGTGTTTGTGCTTTTTCCTGTAATGAATGGTAACTGTATTACTGCCTGCTCCTGTGAGGGTGTTGAACTCACAGATGCATGCGGCCTGGTCGCGGATGTCCCTTTCAGGATGCTGGTAGTAGAAGGGCTTGCACAGCTCACAGTTGAGGCCCATGGTGTTGTGGAGACAATCGTCACAGACACCGCCACTCACGTTCCCTGTGGCCTGGTACACCGCCAGGTCGAAGTGGCACTGGCTGGAGTGGCCATTGCATTTGCATTCTGGGAAGCAGTTGAAGTAACACAGCTTGTAGAGGGAGAAACTTGAGACAGTTGCTTTCTCTTTATACAGAATATCCACACTGTATAATTGCTGTGAGTGAGTATCTGAGCTGTGTGTAAGTATGGCTGAATGAGTATCTCAGAAAAGAAGCAAGCATAGTTCTGCAGGTGTGAGGTTGTGAGTATGACAAGTGAGTGTACCTCTGCAGGTGTGTGGGTTAAGTTTGTCTCAGGTGAGTGTACCTCTGCAGGTGTGTGGGTTAAGCTTGTCTCAGGTGAGTGTACCTCTGCAGGTGTGTGGGTTAAGCTTGTCTCAGGGTGAGTGTACCTCTGCAGGTGTGTGGGTTGGGAGTATGACAGGTGAGTGTACCTCTGCAGGTGTGTGGGTTAAGCTTGTCTCAGGTGAGCGTACCTCTGCAGGTGTGTGGGTTAAACTTGTCTCAGGTGAGTGTACCTCTGCAGGTGTGGGGTTAAGTTTGTCTCAGGTGAGTGTACCTCTGCAGATGTGGGGTTAAACTTGTCTCAGGGTGAGTGTACCTCTGCAGGTGTGGGGTTAAGTTTGTCTCAGGTGAGTGTACCTCTGCAGGTGTGTGGGTTAAGCTTGTCTCAGGTGAGTGTACCTCTGCAGGTGTGGGGTTAAGTTTGTCTCAGGTGAGTGTACCTCTGCAGATGTGGGGTTAAACTTGTCTCAGGGTGGGTGTACCTCTGCAGGTGTGTGGGTTAAGTTTGTCTCAGGTGAGTGTACCTCTGCAGTGTGGGTTAAGCTTGTCTCAGGTGAGTGTACCTCTGCAGATGTGGGGTTAAGTTTGTCTCAGGTGAGTGTACCTCTGCAGGTGTGTGGGTTAAGCTTGTCTCAGGTGAGTGTACCTCTGCAGGTGTGTGGGTTAAGCTTGTCTCAGGGTGGGTGTACCTCTGCAGGTGTGTGGGTTAAGTTTGTCTCAGGTGAGTGTACCTCTGCAGGTGTGTGGGTTAAGCTTGTCTCAGGTGAGTGTACCTCTGCAGATGTGGGGTTAAGTTTGTCTCAGGTGAGTGTACCTCTGCAGGTGTGTGGGTTAAACTTGTCTCAGGGTGGGTGTACCTCTGCAGGTGTGTGGGTTGGGAGTATGACAGGTGAGCGTACCTCTGCAGGTGTGTGGGTTGTGAGTATGACAGGTGAGTGTACCTCTGCAGGTGTGTGGGTTGTCTCTCTCCGCAGGGCTCCAGGGCAGGTCATGGTGGAAGTCCTTGCAGTGCTCACAGTTCAGTCCATCCGTGTTGTGCTCACACACGCAGCGTCCATGAATCTGCCAGGACCAATCAGGATGAACCACAGTGACCATGTGACCAATGAGAAACGTTGTGTAATGTTGTGTAGGGAGACATTAAGGACAGAGTGATCAGTGTGT
Organism: Aldrovandia affinis; assembly: GCA_029706075.1. NCBI lineage: Eukaryota > Metazoa > Chordata > Actinopteri > Notacanthiformes > Halosauridae > Aldrovandia > Aldrovandia affinis. The sequence goes on along the minus strand of JAINUG010000020.1, from coordinate 8,352,480 downwards.
CGCTACATTAGCTGATTAGTTTGATAGCAGAAGCAGATTTCTATGTTTTACATGTTTTACTGAATCTATCCGTAAATTTGTTCTCTTTAATTTGTCTATAGCCTTGGAAAACTATGCTACCAAACACAAAAAATACAGTTATTCACAATAAATATGAACAAAATCTAAATGAAGCATATTCCCATTTATATATATATATTTTTTAATACGTTTTTATATAAGTTCACCTGACACACGCACGCACTTGTCAACTTGTCAGTGAATAACTGTATGTGTGTGCATGTGTCTATGTATGTGTGTGTGTGTGTGTGCGTGCGTGCAAGCATGTGTATCTGCCTGCGTGTATGTGTGTGTGTGTGTGTCTATGAGTGTGTGCATGCATGTACATATATGTATATGTGTCCGTATCTGTACCCACCATGCCTGCCACCGTGCTGTGGTTGGCTGTGTGCGCAGGTGCACAATGCGAGGCGTGCCCATAGCAGAAGCAGCTCCCACGCAGCAGCAGCTCGTACAGAGAGTAATAGTACTTCTGCAGCACCTCCGGCCTGCGGTCCAGCAGACTGTCCCCCAACGTGTGCAGCCTGCTGAAATTCACCCTCACATTGGTGATCTTCAGCAGGCCTGGAGCAGGACTCACAGAGGAGAGAGCGGGAGGGAGGGAGGGAAGGATAGAGGGGGAGGGAGAGGGAAGAAGCAAAGAAAGAGGGAGAGGGCGGATTAAGTTGTTTTGTTTATTCATTTTTCTTGGATAAAAGATAACAGTTGTGTTCTGATCATCTAAGGCCTGAAATTGAAGTGTGCATAGCTGTATTTTTGACAAATTTCAATATAACATTTTAGAAAGAAGAGTAATACATTTGTGAGGAATATATGAATGTACACTATATGGCCCAAAGTCAGTGGACACCCATACTAATTATTGAGTTCAGGTGTTTCAGCCACACCCATTGCCAACAGGTGCATAAAATCCAGCACAGCCATACAATCTCCACAGACAAACATTTAGAATTCAGAATGGTTCGTAAAAGAGCTCAGTGACTTTAAACGGCACTGTCATAGGATGCCACCTTTGCCACAATTCAGTTTGGGAAATTTCTGCCCTACTAGATGTAAGTGCTATTATTGTGAAGTGGAAGCGCCTAGGAGCAACAACAGCTCAGCCACGAAGTGGTAGACCACGCAAACTCACAGCGGGGCCGACGAGTGCTGAAGCGCATAGCGCGTAAAAATCGCCTATCATCTGCTGCATCACTCACTACAGAGTACCAAACTGCCTCTGGAAGCACCATCAGCACAAGAACTGTGCGTCGGGGCTTCATGGAATGGGTTTCCATGGCCGAGCAGCTGCACACAAGCCTCACATCACCATGCGCAATGCCAAGCGTCGGCTGGAGTGGTGTAAAGCATGCCGCAACTGGACTCTGGAACAGTGGAAACGTGTTCTTTGGAGTGATGAATCACACTTCACTATCTGGCAGTCTGATTTACGAATCTGGGTTTGGCGGATGCCAGGAGAATGCTACCTTCCGGAATGCATAGTGCCTAGTGCCTACTGTAAAGTTTGGTGGAGGAGGGATAATGGTCTGGGGCTGTTTCTCAGGGTTTGGGATAGGCCCCTTAGTTCCAGTGAAGGGTATTTTTAATGCTACAGGATACAAAGACATCTTAGCCAATTGGGCGCTTCCAACTTTGTGGCAACAGTTTGGGGAAGGCCCTTTGCTGTTCCAGCATGACTGTGCCCCTGTGCACAAAGCGAGGTCCATAAAGACATGGTTAGACAAGTTTGGTGTGGAGGAACTCGATTGGCCTGCACAGAGCCCTGACCTCAACCCCATTGAACACATTTGGGAGGAATTAAAACGTTGATTGCGAGCCAGGCCTTCTCGTCAGTGCCTGACCTCACAGATGCTCTTTTGGCTGAATGGGCACAAATTCCCACAGACACACTCCAAAATCTTGTGGAAAGCCTTTCCAGAAGAGTGGCAGCTCCATATTAATGCCCATGGTTTTAGAATGGGATGTCCGACAAGCTCATATAGGTGTGATGGTCAGGTGTCCACTGACCTTTGGCCATATAGTGTATTTAACCTCATTGGCTCTGAAGCACATACAGTATATCTCACCTTGAATCTGAGGACTGTATGGGTCTTTGACATTGATAACAGGATCAAGCACTTTGTATATGACCTGGGGGGAGGGGAAAGAGAGAGAGGGGGTGAGAGAGAGAGAGAGAGGGGGTTGGGGGGAGAGAGACAGAGAGAGATTGATTCAGTTGAAGGCTTGTATAATAAGCCAAAGTCAATCAGAAGCAGAGACTGGGCCCCATCACCTCTCCGTGAGTGGACGGCTCGATGTCGGAATAGCGTTCCTCACAGATGATGTCATCACTGCGCTGCAGGGGGCGGGCTGGGACCGTTGGGAACTCCCTTGTGCAGTTGTGGGCGAAGTAGCGTTACGGCTTCCAGGAACGCCCGAAATCTGCAGAGCGCTCGATCAACATAGCCGCTGGCCGAAATGTCTGGAGAGAGGTCAGAAGGTGTCAGACCGTGGAGTTTATCCTCTGACCGTGGAGCGCAGTAACTGTGATCCAACAACACCAGGACAATACTTATGAATGAAATTCACCCATCACACACACACATTTACCCACCCCATCGCACACACACAAATTTACACACCCCATCACACACAAGCACGCACCGACACACACACACACATTTACCCACCCCATCACACACACAAATGTACCCACCCCATCACACACACACATTTACCCACCCCATCATACACACAAGCACGCACAGACACACACACACACACACACACATTAACCCACTCCATCACACACACAAATGTACCCACCCCATCAAACACACACATTTACCCACCCCATCACACACACAAGCACGCACAGACACACACACACACACACACACATTAACCACCCCATCACCCATCACACACACGCACATACACAAACACACACACAAACACACATTTACCCACCCCCACACACACAAGCACACACACACATACACACACACACATGCACACACACAGGCATTTGCATATGCATACACACACACAAACACACATAAGCACACAGACGCACACAGGCATTTGCATATGCATACACACACACAAACACACAAAAGTAAGCACCTTGAACTTCATGATGAGGTGAGTAAAATGGAACTGTGCCTCTAGGTTGAGCTGGATACTGACTTCCTCCACACCTGTGAGCACAAATATTATATCACATATTCCTTTATCCAGGTAGGCTCCTACAGTAATACACGCTATACACCTGTCTATACCAGATACTGTCTATACTCCTCACTCTGTCTACACCACAATTTCTACACTACACACTGTCTACACACCACACTGTTCACCTTAACACAGTCAATCAGAGACACAGGGAGACACATGGAGACAGAGTTAGACACACAGAGACACAATGAGACACAGAGATACACAGACACATAGTGAGACACAGAGACACAGGGAGACACATGGAGACAGAGTGAGGCACACAGAGACACAATGAGACACAGAGATACACAGACACACAGTGAGACACAGAGACACACAGAGACACATGGAGACAGAGTGAGGCACACAGAGACACAATGAGACAGAGAGATACACAGACACACAGTGAGACACAGAGACACAGGGAGACACATGGAGACAGAGTGAGGCACACAGAGACACAATGAGACACAGAGATACACAGACACACAGTGAGACACAGAGACACAATGAGACACACAGACACACAGTGAGACACAGAGACACACAGACAAACAGTGAGACACAGAGACACATGGGGACAGAGTGAAACACAGAGACACACCGAGAGACACAGAGACACATAGAGACACAGAGACATACGAAGACACGCAGAGACACAGATACACAGGGAAGCACCATTTGCTGCCTGCCACCAGGTGGTGTCCTTGTTGCGGTCACTCAGGTAGATGACGTTCTCTATGCGATGGCTGTTCCTGAATTCGCTGGGGTCATAGGGTCTCCGAGAGTCACACTGAAAGCACTTATCCGACTCCTACAGAAAGTAGTGGGAACCATGGACAAGGTTCATTAACTGGTTTGTGTGTGCGTGCATGTGTCTGTGAGTATGTGTTTTTGTCTGTTGTTGTCTGTTCAGGAGTGTATTTATCTTACCTGTAGGTGGCTGGCTATGGTTGTGTGTGTGCGTGTGTGTGTGTGTGTGTGCGTGTGTCTGTGCATATGTGTATCTGTTTTTGTGTGCTCAGGTGTGTATTTATCTTACCTGCAAGTGGCTCACTATACAGTACCTATGTGTGTGTGTGTCTGTGTATGTTGAGGTGTGTATTTATCTTACGTGCAGGTGGCTGACTATGCAGTACCTATGTGTGTGTGTGTGTGTATGTGTGTGTGTCTGTGTGTATGTGCACCTGTTTTGTGTGTTTAGGTGTGTATTTATCTTACGTGCAGGTGGCTGACTATGCAGTACCTATGTGTGTGTGTGTGTGCATGTGTGTGTCTGTGTGTATGTGCACCTGTTTTATGTGTTTAGGTGTGTATTTATCTTACCTGCAGGTGGCTGACTATGCAGTACCTCTCTGGACCCTGCAGACCACAGGTAGAAGTGGCGCTCAGGTAGGAGGCTCGGCCAATGAGGAGGTTTCCTGTTGAGGGGTAACAGCTGCCCCCTGCGCAGCCCTGGGGTTCAGAAGGCAGGAGCTGTGCAGCTGTGCAAAGTGCTGAGGGTGCGAGACAGGGGGCGGGGTCAGGGGTTACTCTGCCATGTTTCTATTGGTCAGTGTTACTCATGTGCTCAGTGTTGGGTTGTAGTGCTAGAGAGAGTTGGGAGGAGTGTGTTCTCCAAGATGTAAGTATAAATAATCCAATGACAGAAACAGATTTTAGAATGAATTAGCTTCACTGGCTCACACTCGGTGACTACTTGGTGAGTTTGTATTGTAAACTTTTTATTGCAAGTATCTCTGGATAAGACCTCAGGTTTCTGCAGTGCGGGTGAATGGAGCAGAAGTGTAAGCGGTTGCAACAGCTAAATCAGCCCCCCTGGGATGTTACCATGGGCACATGAAGGCAGAAAGCTTTGCTGTTTGATAACAGGGGTTAAATAGCTCAAAATCTGAATCAGACCTGGAAAAAGTATACACAACGTGGTTCTCTGTGGCTCAGTTGGTAGAGCACAGCGTTGGCAACGCATAGGTTGTGGGTTCAATCCCCACTGGGGCCACATATACTGAAAATGTATGCATTCACTACTGTAAGTCGCTTTGGATAAAAGCGTCTGCTAAATGGCGTATATTATTATATTACAACAGCCAGACCTGAATGTTCAGAAAGTAACAGTTACAGAAAGTAACAGTGACAGGAAGTAACATAGTGTTACCTGTGAGACTAAGACAAGACAATGCATGTGACCAGGGGTGTGTTCCCACTAGCATTAAGCTTCGCAGTCTGTACAGTGCAGGCTCATGGCTGTGTAAGATCAGTGGACTTCCCCTGCTTGGTGTTTAAGAGAACGGTGAAAAGGCCATGCTCACCCAAAATGAAGATGCTGAAAAATCCAGGCATTGCAACGGCCACCCACAGAGCATGGCAGCTCGCCATTCAAGGACTCTGAGAAGTAAACATGAGAATGTGAGAGTACCACCGGTGCAGTCCTAGCCCTGCATTAGCGCTAAACACACTCACATATGTTACATCACTGCATTATCTATATGAGTGTGTGTTTGTGGGGGGAGGGGGAGGGGGATTAGAGAAGGCAACTCAAAGCTCAAAACCCTCAAACTCCAACACACTGACACAAAGCCTGGTAAAAAAATAAACTAATTTAAAAAAATATATATATATATAGTATATAGTATATATAATAAAAAATCTAATATTTCTTTTCAGAAATAATAATCCAGTAGAGGGATACCTCTACACTTGAGAGAGTGGTCTAAAATAAATTGCCATTATAAAAGCGAAATCTTCCCGCTGAATGACTGCACTCTTTCTTTCCCTTTCAGACCGCAGTGAACACTCTGTTTCAGGCCAGTGAAAGCTGAGAGCCTCTTACACATGCAGACCCCCTCAGGGACAAGTTCCCCTCACCCCCAGAGTCGCCTCCTGCACCACTCTTACCGCACAGGAGGATAACGGACTGCCCAGAAACGCTCTCATAACGCTTCTGCAGCATTGCAGCAACATTAACAGACCACCGCAACATGACACAAACACTGTGAAGATGTGCAAAAGAGTAGCACTTCAGCACAACGCAATCCAGCTATTGGAAAGGGGAAAGAATTGGTGCTCAACAAACAGGACAGTCATATATAAGAGGAATCCTTACCCAGGTAACTTCAAAAAAGCCCAAAAAGCCCAAACCAAAGAATAGCACACACTGTGATTTGATGCGTTTGACAGGCGGATAATGTCACATACAGTGCATATGAATTTTGTCTATCACTCCACAAAAAGTTCAGGTTAGCGATGTGAAGCCAAAACAGCAGGTTTGTGATGTGAAGCTGAAAGTGCAGGTTAGTGATATGAAGGTGAAACAGCAGGTTAGCGATGTGAAGCTGAATGTGCAGGTTAACGATGTGAAGCTGTAAGTGCAGGTTAGCGATGTGAAACTGAAAGTGCAGGTTAGTGATGTGAAGCTGAAAGGGAAGTTAGTGATGTGACGCTAAAACAGAAGGTTAGTGATGTGAAGCTGAAATGGAAGGCTAGCGATGTGAAGCTGAAATGGAAGGTTAGCGATGTGAAGCTGAAAGGGAAGGTTAGCGATGTGAGGGGGAGATTGTGACTGTGCAGAGGCCACTGCATGTCAGGGCAGCACACCCACACAGCTCAGGAGCTTTAACTGTGACTATCATAAATCAAAAGACACATGTAAGTAAACACACATCCTCGGTAGCACACACACACATCCTCCAGACCAAACATTACCTTCTCTCTCTCACACACAAACACACACAGACATGCACACACAGTCCCCCTGAAGGATTCAGGATAGTAAAAGCTCATAGATCTTAGCTTAAGGGGTCAATGTAAGTAAATAAAGAGGCATGTACTCACTGTGCTCCCAGGCAGCAAGGATATAACACAGCACCTGTGCTAGCTCAGTTCCAGTGTGTGTGTGTGTCTGAGTGTGTCTGAGTGGGTTTGTGTGTGTGCCTGTGAGAAAGCGAGAGAGAGAGAGAGCAAGTGGGAGGAAGAGAGAGAATTGTATATGTGTGTGTCTGCCTTTCTGATTATGAGGATGTGTGTGTTTGTGTGTTTTGTAGGAGAATGTAAGAAAAACGTGTGTGTCTACGAGAATGTGTGTGTATGCGTTTTTCTAAGTAAGAGAATGTGTGTGTGTGTGGGGGGTATGTTTGTGAGCATGAGAAAGAGAGAAAGAGAAGGAGAGAAAGAGTGTGTGTGTGTGTGTGTGCATTAAATCGTTTCCCACTGCCCATAGATATTCTGTGCCCCTGAATTGTATGGGGCTCGGGTATGAATGGAGTCTGATTCTTATTCAAATGTCCCTGCTTTACTGAGAGCTCTGAGGCAAAGCCCCGATCGTCTTCAGTCAGATAACGCCGTGCGCTATTAGGAGGCTGGAGGCTTCTAGTTCACTCTCCAACTTTCTCTTATCCTGACACTCTGCGGCCACTTTTTTTTTTGCTTTTACAAACAACTGAAAGAATTTGTTTCCTCAGGCGGACAAACAAATGAGCAAATGCCAAACGGCAGGTAAGGACAGAGAACAAGGGATTTCGGTCAAACCCTGCTGTGCATTCAAGCGAAATAACGATACAGAGTCCACTGTGGTTGAGTGAACATTACCCAATTAGGACAATTTTTTTACATTTAAAACAGTAATACACAGAAGCATTAGGTCAAGTCACTTTGAAGCATTATCTCAAATCACTCAAAAGCCAGGGCCCTATAATTCCCGCAATACGGAGAACGTGGATGGAATCAGGGAATCCAGGGCCGGTATGTATCAAATATCTTACACTTACATCTTACACTTACGACATCTCCTAAGAGCATACTTTGGAGTGAAATCACTCTTTGCTTAAAGTGGACGGTAAAACGTAAGCTAGTTATCAAGCAGGTCACACTTCATTTCTAAAATGTCTAAAATGTGCTACATTTCTGACTGCCGTCAAGCTTTCCTCCTAGTTACGAACACTTTTTCAACTAAAGTTTGATGAAGAGCGTAGATAGGTCAATGTACCTGAATGGAATATTGACTGTTAAAACTGTCAAAGACAGAAAAAGCTTCCGACCCACTAAAGGAATGATAAATGCTGCAAATATTAGGCCTACAATGTACGACCACAAAAGCCAGCAGAGCAGCTCTGCACCACAGCGTGAGTATAATTTTCTTTATTTTCACTCTTTAAGACCGAAATACGGGTGTCAGTAAAAAAATATGGCATGTCAGTAAAAAAAAAAGTCTAACTTAGTCAGTCATGCCAGTAAAACCACAAAGTTATGGTTGGCAAACCAATTTATTCGTCTTTGCAATTTCGCCGATTGATGACCTCATCTTCATCTTTTAATTTGCAGCACCCGTGATTGTCACAAAAACACAGTTACTCTTGAGAATATTTGAGAAAGTGTAATTTGCTTGATAAATACCGACTACTTTAAGCGAAGAGTGATTTCACTCCTAAGTAAGCTCTTAGGAGGTGTAGTAAGTGTAACTCTTAAGATACTCGATACATAGGCTACCGGCCCTGGAATGGAAATGGAATTGGGTAATCCCAGGAACTGTTAAAAAATTATACATATTACCTTTAACGGGTAAATATGCCAAAAATTAATATCACCCGCTAAAGAACGTGATTGATTTTAATTGACAGATCTTCAAGGAAAGGAACTTATATAAATGTATGTTTTGTATTTAAGTCAAAGTACTTAATGTTTTCTCCATATTTTAATTGCCCGTTCTGGTGACACGGTTCAGGTAAACCCATTAAGAGCCAACAAACTTTGACACTGTTTAAGACCAGTTTTATTTGAAGGTTACAAAAAAAAGGTGTAAGGACTTCTAAAGCTGACTTTTCTCTTCCCTGTAGTGCAATACATGCAATGTGTCTGGTGATGAAGAGTGAGGTGTCAGCGCTATCAGCGATGTATTGCTTCATAGTGATTCGTGATTTGAGCTTCAGAGTGGTTTATGTTAAAAAAATTAAAATGTAAAATTAAAAAAATTAAAAAAAATTAAAATGTAAAATACCTTTTCCTTCCCGGTGTTACAGGTATGGTACGCAGATGCCTGCAATGATGTCTATTGCTGTATTCCTGCACTGATCTCGTGCGCTAACTGTGATTGTTCCTACCATGTATTGATGCACATCTTGTAAGTCGCTCTGGATAAGAGCGTCTGCTAAATGCTTAAAATGTAAAATGTAATGTAAATGTATGTTAATGCTTCAGAGTGATGGGTGATTTTAGCTAATGTTTCTATGGTCCGTGGTTTGCTAATTAGGGCCCCATGAACCGTTTTATTATTTTCAGTTTTCAGTTTTATTTTTTCTTGATTGTAAAAATCCTGATTTAGAAAAATGTCCTACAACTAAACCAAAAATAAAAATAGAAAGCTCCCACACCCACAGAGCGAAGTTGTCGAACTTTTAAGTTTGAAAAGCATATTCTTACGTTTCTTAGCTTTTCATAACGATTAATTGATATGGATAACTACATTATAGTTCACCGAACCATTGTGATAGGCACACGCGTCTAATTTGGAACACCTTGGCGTCTGGCTAGTATTTCCACATGTGAAGGAATTCTGAGGGGGCATTTTCTGAGGTAGTGTAGGCTACTACAAACCCAAGCAATACAAATAAATACAGTCATGGAGAATGACCTAGCTTACCTTTCTGGTTGACAGGCTCGCGTCTCCCTTCTTGGATTCTGCCAGTATTGTCCGTTTGACAGTTCAGGTTTAAGGCGGAGGGAGGGGCCGCGGCGGACACTAGGAGTTACGGCATCAGTACAGAGGTACGCTAATACAGGTAGACTATGGGGCGGGACACGCCCTGCAGGCACGCTCAACACCTTCCCGCCATTCCCGCATCTTTCTTACTGTTGCTTTAAGCTCACAGGCATCTTTCTTACCTGTTGCTATAAGCTGTGCAAAGTCGGTCTGAAGTTGTGCTACCCTATGTCTGTGCTATTCCCTTGTTGTCTTCTCTGTTCTTCTGACATTTGCTGGCATAATCCTAAATTGAATTAGCCCTTATTTATTTGATAAAAACTGTTAGAGAAAACGACACGTGAAAGGTCACACAACCGTTCAGATAAGTGGCCCTCTTGATCGCTATAGCAGGTATCCACGCGCGTTGAGTAAGCGACTCTCTGGGTTCCTTTTGCTTTGCGACATTAGTTAGAGCAGCTTTGTCGCGGAAATGGTCGGTAGCCTGAACTAAAATTTTATTTAAATGTTCAAACCAGCCAAACAGCGTTTAGATTAATGTGTGTTGGGTATGTGACACTGTGAAATGGACCTTAACTGCATATCTATACTCATACCCAAACAAAAAAACTAATTTTTGGACTGAGATTGGGGCAACTTCACATAGGACACGGCTTCAACAGATGAACTATTAATATATTCAGTGTCATACCCAATCAGATTAAAAATGATGTCTCAGATTTTGAGATGTCCGGGCCTTCCCTAAGCCCTAAGAGTTGTGTGCCTCCCGCCCTCCCCCTCATATGAATGTAGAGTATATTCAATACCAGGCGCAGGTGCCTCAGTGCCCCTCCCCTAATGAAGCATTCCTGCAGCTGGGCCTGGGTGTTACCTTCCTCTATAAGTGTGCTGGGAGAGAACCCTCATGTGGGAGCAGCTGACCAGAGCATCACGGTGCCCTGAGAGAAAGAGGAGCTCAGGCCTGCAGGGGAAAATAGCACAGATGCCTTCAGCACAACCCTGACCCCACAACGGCGCTGCACTACTGTTTCACGCCAAGCTTGACTAAGTATCTCTATGTGTCTCTTACAGTCTTACTACTCTAAACATACAGACAATGAGATGATTTCACTGATTCTACAACTGCTGTGTTTACACCTAATTTACTTCTCATGGTATCAGGCATGTGCACAGATAGGGCCCAAGGGGGGCTTGAGCCCCTGTCCTTTTGCCCTCAGAGTCAAAAAGTGCCCTTTAGTTTGGCTGGGGTTAATTGTATTTTATTTTTTCTTTATTTGTTATTGAAATTCTATCAAATATAAAGAGGGAAATGTATAGTAGTATCCACGAAGAAATACACCATATCAATTTAAAAAGTACTAAAAAGTACCCCCTCCAAATGGTTTTGTCTCAATCAATCAATCAACGTTGCATCTTCCGACATTCCGAATACAACTTATCATGAAAAGCACCGCATCCCCAGCCCCAGTTCGGTTACGGTGAATGATATCACTCAGGTAGGCACTGTTTTAACTATGAAACCACAATTAAACAACACTTACTTTTATGTTATATATCCGTTAAAAAACTATGAAGTAGGTCAGTAGGACTTGCCACCTTCACGCTGTAATTTTATCATTACTAGCCTCGGCACTCATGAGCAAGTAAGCTAGTCTAATTATAATTAAAACAATGTCATACAGGACAACTTATTAATTAATTTCTGAAGCAGGTAGTTACGTTTTGCATAGTTTTGCTAGTTTAGTGTAGTCACCCGCTTTTCTTTATAGACAGTTTTCTAAAAACTTGATGTTTAAAAGTGTAAGTCTGTGTGAATTGCTGTTGTAGACAGGGTGATACAATCTGTAGAGCATGAACCATGCCACACTTAGGAAGTGTACATACTGGGAAGGTATGATCTGTTTGAATGCCATTCAATTGCATCCTTCCTAACTTTCTTTCACAAAGAAACCACTGATCTAATGTGACTGAATTGAGCCCCTGCCCCCAAAAATGTCTGTGCATGGCCCTGCATGGTATTGATTGTTATTTTGCCACCTTGTTTTGTATGTGTGGTCTTGGTATGCTTGTGCTTGTTTGAGTGTGGATGTGTTTTATTACATAGGGCCTACTGCATGTAAGTATATAGTGTGTGTGTGTGTGTGTGTGTATATGTGTGTGTGTGTGTGTGTGTGTGTGTGTGTGTGTGTGTGTGTGTGTGTGTGTGTGTGTGTGTGTGTGTGTGTGTGTGTGTGTGTGTGTGTGAAATAAACAAACACAACTTCAGATTAAAAACAAGTTTGTAACCACTAATGTCTGTGCGTGTGGTGGCATGCAGATGTGTGTGAGTGTGTGTGTAATGTTTGGACACCTTTGCAAAGGCCCCCAAATTCCAGGAATAAGCAGGAGAACCATGATCCACAGCCAGAGGGGCTCTTGGGCCCCTGAGTGATGGGGTCACAGGTCATAAGGAAGAGTGGAGAAAAAAATTGACTAATTTTTGGTTCCTTACAGATTCTGTTAAACAAACATCCCAAATGCTGGGTTAATTGATATTGACCCTACTCACACAATTCAACATAGAACATATGCCATTTAGCAGGCGCTTTTATCCAAAGCGATTTACAGTAGTGAATGCATGCATTTTTCAGAATATGTGGTCCCAACAGGAACTTAACCCACAAGCTAAGCGCTCTACCTTCACAGAGCCACAAACACAATGCATTCCTACTGTAAAAGTGGCAGGCCGTGCACTACAAACAGAAAGGCACGCCAGTTTAAACAATGACCACCAGCCACTGATTCAGTTTTACTTGATGGCATCTAATGAACATTTAAAATGAACATTCGTGGGCTAGAGACTGCTGTTTTAGACTAGAGACTATCACCACAGTTCCGTTGCAATTTGCAGTTTGCACTACCTGCTCTTAACTCTAACTTATTATCTTATTTTGTATTTAAATGTATATTGGCGCCGTTGTGTTTAATATATGTTGCCTTATTGGTGATTATGTCTGTATTGTCTATGTGTATACTGGAGCTTTGTGTGTGACACAGAATTTCCCCAATGGGGATAAATAAAGTTGATCTTATCTTATCTTATCTTAATCCTGGAGCTCTGTATTTGTACACTATGCATGAAATAATTTCCCACACATTATGAACAGAGAATGACTTTAAGTTGCCCAAATCGGAATATTTGTATTATATTTGTTATATATGTATTGTGACTCAATCACATTGGCATAGCTTAAATAGTGAGAAATCAAGTGCATAAAGGTGATGTACCACATTTAGTCAAGTAAAAAGGTACTGAAAGAGTATTTATTTAGGGGAGCTTTTTAACCATGAAAATAGGTTAAGGACCCATATCATTTTAAAGGGACAATATGACTGCAACATGATTTAAAATATATATACTGTGTATATATATACACTCTGTTTTGGAGTAGAAGACAGGTATTGGCATAATGTTTGATTTGATCAATGTTGGCTTCCGGTCCGTAAATTATCTCCAAATAATCAAATACTTCCCTCTAGTGGAGTATATTTGCCATTACCTCAGTACAATTGGGTATCATATGAAGCTGCTGTGTCGAATTATGTGCCCCTCCGCTCAACTCCGTCGGCTAAGTGCTAAGTGCTCTTACCAGTAGTTTCTATTGACAACGAGGTAGCGCAAACAATACAGATACGAATTGTAGCACCACGTTTGTTTTACCCCCAAATAATCGTAATTTTCATTACACAAATAGTATGTGTCTTCAGTACAGTAATGTAATGAGGACAAAGTTGCAGGTGTAAAGCACTGTTTATTTAACAGCACTGCAATTCAGTACTGTAAGAACTGCAGGCAAATCACAAAAGTTTGTGTACAGTAAATAAATACACCTTTGCATTTGCATTTGCATTTGCATCGATTTTAATGTAATAAAAACACAAACTCGTAAAAGAATGAAGGTATGTGAAAGGAAAACGTCATACTCGTTAAGTAAATACACGTGACGCAGTAGTAACACGAAAATTAGCCAATAGATAAACGACGGAACCGGAAGTAGCTGGTAATAGGTTGGTTTTAAAAACGAACGCAATTCAAACCATAACTTAACGGTGGCTGTCGAAAGAACTGTGCACGGCATTGGCGTAGAACATTATCTTGGATAGCTGGATATTTTACACAAAACTACAATCTACAAATCTTTGAGGAGCCAAGGGTTTAAAAAGGTACATCTTCCTGCTCATTTATATTTATCGGACGCAGATGTACCTCGTTTTGAGTTATTGTTCGCTAAGTAGCTCATGTTAGTTTCGCCAGAAGTTGTGTATTGTTAGCGCTAAAAGTATGGGCCAATTATCATCGTGTAAGTTCTGTTTGACTACCGTTTACTTGGTTGCTCAATTAACGTTCGTTATCTAGTTGGATACATGTTTGTGGTTAGAAAGTAGTTTAGAATATCTAACGTTCTTGGCTAACGGTACTAGATACGTCCCAGCTTGCTGTGGAACAGGATGAATGAGTAGCAACCTAACTGGAATTAAAAACAAAGAGAACCACACCTAGGCACCATAGGCTTTCAATGTTTGCAGAAAGTGTCGGATAAGGTAACTGCCAGAAATGATCCTGGGCAAGATTGGTTCGTGTTTTTGCTCGCGGGGCTGTTATTTATTTGGTGTCTATGCTTTCTTGCGTATTAAACTGGTAATCTCATGTGATCTAACGTCTATGGTTTTGTGGGCTAGTTAGCCCAAATGGACGCTTTCTAGCTTCAACTAAAATGCTACGTTGGCACGCTCACTTACGTAAATTTAGTCCTTGCTAATTATGTAGTTGGCCTGTTGACTAATTGAATGTTTGCCGCAGCTAGCGAATACGTTACATGGTAGGAATGTTTTGAGTCAGGCGTTGGCTAATCTCATGGTCTGTCAGAGGAAGACTAGGTCGGAGATGGATCTGCTTCGAGACAACGCGGCAGCTTACCAGTATGATGCACCGTCGCATGTTGACTTCAATTCGTTGGACAATGACAATGCTGACAATTGGTTTGGTAAGTATTCAGATCTCAAATTTGTGTTGATGGTATCGCGCAATTGGTCCCATTTGATCAAAGCAACATACGCCTTCATAGCTTTACGGTTGATTGGTGCAGGGTTGGTTACGATGGACTGCTAGTCTACGTTACCGCAATGGGACATTCGCATTTCCTCCTTTATGGGAGTTGCTGGTAATTATTTTGGCGTGTCTAACTTGACTAGCTAGTACATCTGCATATTTGGCCAGTCGAGCTGGATCTGAGTTGATGACGAACGTGTTATTTTGTCCGTAGGCCAGATGTCAGACCCGAAGTTTCTGTCCGGACCAGGGTCGCCCGTAACACCATTGACTGATAAGCCGCTGGGCAGAACCCACAGAAAGGACCTGCCGAGGGCAGTGGTGTCTCCCAGATTCGGGGCTGGCAGTGCCACCAAAGGTGAGCCTGTTCCTTATGTTGTTGTTTTTTTGTTTGAATAGCGTTCTAATTGCTTGACATAATATTCTGATGAATCTGACTTGCTATTTAACAAATTCTGTTAGACTGAGTTTCAGGGAGCTGGTTTTATGCACCCTGCATGGTCAGTCTGGAGTCTTGATCATGTGGCTAAATGAGCATGTGAATGTCTCTCCCCTGTTCAATTAAAGACCAAGACCCCCCGAGTCCTGCAGTTCCTTCTAATATTGTGACCTCATGGGGAAATGGAAACCCCTCAACGTCTGGCCCCCCGCAGCCCAGTGGCCCCTCTCGCCAGCCTGTCAGGTGTGTCTCGTGTGTTGGTTCTGGGTCACATTAGGATTCAACTTTTGCCCATTCTTATTCAATCAGTCTTTAACTGGAGTGTACTATTACTTGCATCAATGAGGTGTGCAGAGCTAATAAAGAAATTCCTTTGTGAAAGTTTGGGGAAAATGTTGGCGCAAACCTCACTGTACTGACTCGTGTTGAATTTGATGGCCCTGGGAGTGAAATGGGATTTCACTACTTTGGAGTGAAATCTTTCTTTGCTTAGTGGTCAGTAAAATGTAGTTCTCAAGCAGCTCACTTTCTCATAGGTAAGTCACAAGAGTAGCTCTTATGTGTGTTTTTGCAATGATCACAGGTCTTAAAATATTAGGATGAGGTAATCAACCGCTGAAATTGCAAAGAGGAAGAACCAATCTGCTTTTGGAAAATCTTTTCTTTGATGGTCAACACAAGTTTCCCAAATCCTCAGCATTCCATGATTGCATTTTCCTGTGGCTAGGAAGTGCAGTGTTAAAATAACTCATCTCTGCTGTGACTGCGCTACTTAAAGCTGCTGGCAAAATTGCATCCTTTGCAAGATCAGTGACAAGGATGATTCTCTTACGATATAAGCAATAACGTTTTAACTGCATCCTCAAACATTTATAAAACATTCTTCCTGTCTTGGAAGGTGCGCGCACGTCGGTCTTCGCAACTCTGCCGTCTTGCCTACTAGCCAAGTTAAGAGTGCTCCAGAGGTTAACCCACCCCAGAGAAATTCGATAAATCCCATTTATTCTTCAATTTGAGTGCAGGAGTGAAAGTCACCAATTATTACATTTAAGTAACACTTGAGACAAATCTTTTACTCCGAGTGGCTTGATGCATGCGTCCCCGTGTCTTTGCTTTGCATGGAAAGGGCCTGAGTCACATTGAGCTCCTTATCCCAGTTTGCTGGTGCTAAAATAAACAAAAATGGTAGCTGATAAGTTAAAGCTGACACTTCCAATGTGGATGAGTGACTCGTCGTGTCACCTCTCGCCAGGGTATTGAAGCGCAAGGAAGCGGTCAGACCAGAAGACCGGAGCAAGGCAGCTGCCGCCACCCCACCTGGTGGGTGCCATGCCCCCTACCAAGAAGCCCCGGAGGTGAGTGGCCCTAGGCTGTTTGAGCGCTCGTCAACTGCCTGCGTGTGAACCACCCGCTGCAATTCGACAGGGTCAAACACTGCTTTGTCTGAGAGAAGTCATTGGCATTTTACTGTTTGCAGAAATGCAAAGGTGTTTGCAGTCCCAGTATCTACTGTAAGGCGGAGGAGGTAAATGCTGATTCGTGATCAGTGGGTGTCACTATCACAGAACGGAGTGCATGTCACGTGTGCTGGTGGGATTTGGAACCTGCATAAAATCTTTATTTTCCTGCCTGATAGTGAGTGAATGCAGGTGGCTGGCACTCAGAGCTGATTGAATGTTAATTTGCACACAGGTAGTGTTTGGGCAGTTGAGCCGCTGTGGCACGTTCTCATACACTGAAGCGTTTGTGTATCCAGCCAGTTTAGGACAACTGGTCAGCTGATTGGCTCACATGAGGCAGCTTGACCAAACCGTGTGTGAGGCTGGGTTTTTGTTTGTTCCAGGAGCTCTTTGTCCCGGTCACAGCGCCGGAGCATTCCAGCTGTCGCCCGGAGCCGCCCGCCCACCAGGGTGGCTGTGGCCGGGTCCGGTGTCAGGTGAGCTTTTGCACACACTTGTGAACCTGACTCCACATTCCTCTCTTGTGTCTGATGTATGGGTGAATTGACAAGCTTCACAATTTATTTAGTGTTATTGTCCGTCCTTGTAACCTGGTGTTGAATGCCTTTTGTAGATCAAAAGGCCCCGTTGCACTTAGTGTAGACGTCTGTAAACTATAATCTGTTTGCTAGCGGTCTGTCGTGCATGTGTTCGTAGGAGGAGCGTCTCTCTGAAGCCGAAAAGCTCTGAGCAGCAGGAGCTGGAGCGCATGCAGGCCCTGCAGGAGGGGGTAGCCGACCAGAGGAAGAGGAACGAGGCCAGCTTCAAGGCGGCTATGGCAGGAAGTCGGTATCCATTCCGCACTGAGTGCATGCCTGTCCCCTGCATCGAGTGCATTACTGTCCCCCTCGTCCAGCGCTGGGGTGGGAGAGCTCTCTGAATGCAGGATTAAATGCCCTCCCTGTGCTGTTCTCAGGTCAGCCAGTCAGGAAGGCAGTGCTGGCGACCACGGTCCCTGTGGAGTTCCACTTCCGCACGGACGACAGGCTGAAGCCACAGGCTGAAGGGCCAGAGGAAGCGGTCTACAAGGAGGTGGACTTCACCGCCCAACTCCGCAAGCACCCATCTTCCCCTGTAAGAGTGCCCCCAACCCACTGCAGTGCACAGCTGTACATCACGGTCTCTACCACTTTATGACATGGGGTTCATAATGACTTTCCTTTTAGCTTTGTGCACTAACTGGGGCAATGTCATCTGTCAGTGTTTGTAATTTAAGTTGCCTTGTGTGTGCGCAAATATCTTCTGAAAGAACTGTCTTCACACGTTCGTCTGTTTGATTTACAACGGCACACGGTCAAACAATAATCCAAATAAAAATATTTTGTGCCTGTGACACGTTGCAAGTGCCCACATGGTGTAAATTAACCAATTACCCATTTTAAAATGAGAAATTGGTCCGTTCTGCTACCCTGTTCCTCTGACAATGGTGAAGAGATAAGAGCTGTCTGATGTCAAACTACTATCACAAAACATAAGTGTTCTCAAGGCTATACGGCCATCTCTAGAGACCTTGGCTTTCCTGTTTCCACAGTTTGCAATTATCAACAAGTTTGCTGCTCATGGAATTGTTAATCTCCTAGGACGTGGTGGTAAAATGAAAATATTTTTGGCCACAACTGTAGTTCCTGATTTCCTTTCACACACTGAAAGGAGTGGGTGCCTGAAGGCGTGTTCCCTGCTGTGACCTGACACTGGCTTGCTCGCTCTCTCTCAGGCCAAGGTTGTGAGGGGAGCCACCATTCCCAAGCCCTTCAACCTGTCGGTGGCCACCAAGCGCAAGCACGAGGAGAGCGAGGCCTACGTGCCCATGGCCCAGCAGATCCAGCAGTTCCAGCAGCGCACTCCGGCCCGATACCACCTGCGCAGCCGGCAGCGGGAGGAGAGGGGTACGCCACGCTCTTAACCCGTTACAAGCTCCTGCGTTGGGTGAAATATGGCTGATGCTGCCCCATTTTTGTGGGTTGCTGTATTGGGTTAAAGATGTCACGGCGAATCTATACAAATGTCTGAACCCAATTAGTCATTTAAAAGATGGCTACTTATTATTTCTGCTGCGCCGTGGTGACCAAATCGTGTGCTGGTGTCGCCGACTGCATAAGTTGGTGGCACCAGTGGAAAATGTTAGTCTGGAGCCTTGTAGGGCTCGAATATATGGCCCTGTATTGGGTCAGATGTATGTAGGGGTACTATGAAGTGAAATGTGGTTACCCATGCCTGTGGGTGTCCTGACTTGATGCGGTTTCCTCCCAGGTCCGTCCCCAATGAAGAACGACAAGCTGAAAATCACCCACCCCCTCACACCACAGCTGATGAAGAGGCCGAAGAGTCGGCCGGTGATGGTGAAGAGCAGCGAAGAGGTGGAGGCGGAGGAGCTGGAGAAGATCAGACTGTACGCCCAGCCTGCACCCATACATTACATTTACATTGCATACATTTTAGGCATTTCAGACGCGCTTATCCAGAGCGACTTTACATTTCTTTACATGCAATCCTTTTATACAGCTGGATATTTTACTGAAGCCATTCAGGTTCAGTACCTTGCTCAAGGGTACAACGGCAGTGCCCCCACCTGGGAATCGAACCAGCAACCTCTGTTACAAGTCCAGTTCCCTAACCATTACACTAAACTCTGCCTCCATTCTTTCTCTCTCACACGCACAGCCTCTACCCACCCATCCTTATGCTGTCTCCATTGGCAGGAATACATGCACCAGAGTTGGGGCACTGGATCCACTTCACTGACCTATATGTACTGGGCGACGTGTGTCGGGGGGCTGGGAATGGGATATGTGTGCGTGCAGTGTGAGAGTGTCCATCTCCACTGCCCCTCAGGTTCAAGTTCAAGGCACTGGAGCTGAACCGCAGGATCCTGGATGGGGCACTGGTGCCCAAGAAGCCGGCCCCGAAGGAGGCCACTCAGCCCGAGGAGTTCCACCTGGAAGTGGAGCGGCGCATTCAGGAGCGGCAGGCCAGCAGAAAGCCCGAAGAGCCCCAAGACCACACCTTCCATTCCCGGCCCTTCCCACACCGCATCCTTGAAGATGTGGTGGTATGTACCTCAAACTCCCTCGACTAGTGGGCGGGGTGGCTCCTGATGTAGTGGTTCTCTGTGGCTCAGTTGGTAGAGCACAGCGTTGGCAACGCTTAGGTTGTGGGTTCAATCCCCACTGGGGCCACATATACTGAAAATGTATCCATTCACTACTGTAAGTCGCTTTGCATAAAAGCGTCTTCTAAATGGCGTATGTATTAACCATGCCCCCCCCCATTGGTCTACAGGCTCATAAATATAGTAATGAGTAAATCATGTTGTGGGGGTGGGTGAATTCCATCAAGTTCAGTCAATGAATTAAAAAAATTAAAAAAGGGGGGAATTGGCCCCCAAATTGTTGTGGATAAATGCACTTGGCAGCAGTGATCCATGAAGCCCTGCAACTGTATGCCAAACATGCAAGCCACTCCTGTATTAACTGCAGAATTTAGCCACAGTGCTGTAAGGCTAGCATGTCAGCCATCAACACTTCAAATTGAAGGCTAAAATTGTTAGCCACTCTGCATCTGTGAATTGCTCCATTAAAGTAGTTTGCCTTAATTTTCCTGTCTGATTGGTGCAGTCCAGCAGATGTTCATGTCGGTTTGCTGATGCTCTGTTTTCTGACGGTCCTGTTTCTCAGGGCGTTCCGGAGAAGCGGGTGCAGAACCCCACGGTCCCGGAATCCCCAGCGTTCGCCCTGAAGAACCGCTTACGCGTCGAGCGCAGGGTGGAGGTGGTGAGTGTGCCTAGTGCCCACTGGGCTCTTAATCTTCTTCCTATACTAATATATATGGTCTTCATGCATTTAAAGTTAAGCCACAAATGCAAAACATTACTTGAACAGTCGCGGTGGACTGACAATGTGTGTTCGGTAAATGGAATATTGTTAGTCATTGTTCCTAGAGGCCGGTTTGGTAAAGCTTTGCTGTCTCGTGCTGCAGGAGAAGCCAGTGGCACCGGTGAAGGTGACCTCCATGCCACACTTCGGCCTGCCGTTCCAGCCCAAGCTCCTGGAGAAGAGCCAGGTGGAGGTGTGCCCTTTCTCCTTCGACGCACGGGAGCGAGAGAGGCAAGCGCTCAAGGAGAAGAGGCTGGAGGACCTGCGCAACGAGGAGGTAAGCCCCAAACCGCTCCCCTCTACTACGGTGGTGTGCCAAAATGCTCCCTTGTGCGGTGGCTCCCCAAAGCGCTGCCTATGCCTGACACGCACCCGAACACGGCTCTCTACGGCGACTAAGCTCTCCGCCCTGTCTCTCTCTCTCTCTCTCTCCCTGCAGGTGCCCAAGTTCAAAGCTCAGCAGCTGCCAGACTTCAGTGAGGTGCACCTGCCTCTGAAGAAGGTGGCGGAGGCCACCAAAGTGGAGCCCTTCAATCTCACAATCAATGAGCGCGGAGCGGTCAAGAGCGAGCGCTGGGAGCAGCAGGTGAGCAGCTACTCCTCCCTCCACTGGGTGGAGCTGCTGGAATGGCCCGCCATCCTCCATGCCCTTCTAAATCTGCAGAGCTTCTCTGTGATCAGCCTTCTGAGGCTCCACATTGGTGGCTGCGAACATGTACCGTGAACATGGGCAGAACTGCAAAAGGCCGTAGTCATTCAGTTTCAGTGGGCAATGCGTACTAGGCAAGATGGTTGCTAGAATGTTCTAGCTTCGCGCACATCTCCGATTACACATGTACATAGCTACGTTGCATTTACGCATTGAGTAGACC
The DNA here is from genome assembly GCA_029706075.1 of Aldrovandia affinis. Taxonomy (NCBI): domain Eukaryota; kingdom Metazoa; phylum Chordata; class Actinopteri; order Notacanthiformes; family Halosauridae; genus Aldrovandia; species Aldrovandia affinis. The sequence goes on along the minus strand of JAINUG010000020.1, from coordinate 8,330,760 downwards.
CCTATCTAGAGTGATTGCACAGCTTTGTTTTTCCGTACGGTCCATTTTATACAGCTGGATATTTACTGCAACAATTCAGTCTAAGTACGCCAGTGCCCCACTTGGGCGCAAAAATGGATGGAAGTCCTCTTATTGAGCAGCGGGGCATTGTGCTCCTTGGCTACGCATGCAGCGACAGTGTGTACTGTAACGCCCCTCCTCCTCCCGCAGATGAAGGAGGAACTGAAACAGCAGGCAGAGGCGGCTACTTTCAAAGCCCGGCCCAATACCGTCATACACAAGGAGCCGTTCCTACCAAAGAAGGATCACCGTTCTGTTCTGGGTGAGGGTGAGCTGGCGCTCCTGTGTGTTCGTCCGGTCGCATATGTTCAGGGTTCCCACGCTCCTGAAATCCGTCAGTGCTCATGCAGGACTGTCTAATGCAAAACGCGTTTCTTGCTAGCTCACTAGCTTGAAGTACCTTACTGTCAAGTCTTGGAATATCTGAATTTGCTGATTATACCAACAAATCGCACAGCTTGCTTGTTTATACTTTAATTTCATAACCGAGAGCCTTCAGCTACTGGAGAGAAGCCTGTGCCTTTTTAGAGAGAATTGAGTATTGTGCATCAACTTGTGTCCACTGCATAAAAGTGGCCCAAAACAAAATCCATGAATCTGTCGGGCAAGTAGGAATTTCTCAACTTTAGGGTGTGGCAGCTCTGAATCCTGCCACTAGGTTCGTTTATAGCAAGGACGGCCTCTATGGTCTTAAAGAATTTTCCTTAAAGTATCTTAGGTTATCGAAAGTAGTGCTGGCACTTGCATTGGCATTTTCAGGCAAAGAATATCGCCCCCATGTTACGAGGCCAATCATGACATGTGGGCCCCTGCTTTTAACTGATGCATCCTGGAAAATGGGACTTCAAGCCTGGGAAGCCTCAACTATCCCATTTTCTCCCAATTTGGTATCCAATCCAGCGTCGGACGTTGTAACCACTGGGCCATGCGGGAGGCCCTGAATGGACATTTTAACTCTGGGTCAAACTGATAATGCTGGTGCTGAAAGCCAGCGTTCCTAGGTTTTCTGGTGTAATAACGGTCAGTTATCAGTCAGTTTTCGGTCAATGACCAACCAGCTTATCTGTTCCCTTTGTTTGGGGAGGTGAGACCAAGAGGGGGGGGACAGACACCAGTTGCAGGCTTGGCTTCATTTGGATATTGTAGGACCCTGAGCTAATAACCTAATCTCTGTTTACTCTCCCTCTCTTGTAAGCCTTATTACAAAAACTAGGTATCCAACGAATCATACATTTATCCCTGATTGAGAAGTTGTGAGAAATCGAATGCTGGTTTGAGTGGGAACCCTGTGTTGCCCGTTGCTTTCTGGAGTTCTGCCCACGCGGCCTGTGTTTCTGTTGGCCCCCCCTCTCCTCCATTGTGACCGCTGGTCCCCACTCTTTAGAGAACCGCTTTAATTCCACAGTTGCCGAGGGCTTCCAGCTGAGCACCGAGCGCCGAGCCAAAGAGCGCCTGGAGTTCGACCAGGGGGTGTGCGAGAAGGAGGCTCAACGTGCCCGCATCGAAGAGGATGAGCGGAGGGAGAGGGAGGAGAGACAGAGGGAGGAGGTGTCCCGTCTCCGACAAGAGCAGGTGGGTTCTTATTTTCCAGTCTCCCCCCAAACCAATGAAGTTTCATGTATAATCATGCAGTCTCCGTAAGAGGGAGGCCATGTGGCTAAACTAAGGTGCCCTCTGGTGGTTTGGGGGGTGTAATGGCGATTGCAAGCATTCCTCCTCGTCCCTGTGTAGGCTTGCTTAGTCATGGGCTAAATGAGGCAGGCCTCGCACGCTGCTGGTAAGCATGTTGCGGTAGACCAGATGGAATGGTATATGCCTAATTTCGTACGCATTGGCACATCTGTGGTGGTTTATGGTGTGCAGGCAGCACTTGCTAGCATTTGGTTTCAGAGATGTCATGCCCCCTTGTGGTAATCTGCCATTACACAGCTGGTAGCACGCTCCCCCATTGTAAACCATTGCCAGTGTTTTTCACAATGTATAATGCTGGTTGCCACTGCAAGGTTTGCTTGCCTTGTGATGTCACTTCCTGTGTGCTGGTCCTTGTTCCTAACACAAGACTGGTCTGATCTCCTTCCTCCCCGCAGGTGCACAAAGCTCAGCCAATCAGGCGATATAAACAGCTGGAGTTGAAGAGGAGCGAAATGTCCCTCACTGTACCCCAGTCCCCCAACTTCTCTGACCGATTCCGCCTCTGAACACCGCTGGACCAGGAAGCTGTGCCCCCCTTCACTGTGTATAACCCCAATCTGTTGAGGGTCTCTCGCACCCACTGTAGACTACTTTTACATGTTTTTATTTTCAATGTCTACCCAATGTGGGGCATTCTTAATCTCACCCCCTTAAGCGGTGTTCCCCCTGTCCCCAAGTAATGTTCCCTGCAACATTTTGGTGGTGGGCAAATGTGTTTTAATTTATGTACCCATGTTCAACTAAGGCAATAAAGGTTTGTTTTTGAATTTTGCGTTCTTGTAAGTTTTTGATATGGGTTATTATGCCATGTATACCGTGGGTAGAAACCCTTCAGGTGACTTGACTAAACCCTTGACTGAAAATTGTAGTATTTGTATTTTGCCTGTGCTGCTGGAAAAGCTCTGTGCTAGTAGGAGACTTGTTCACAGGTGAACTTGGACACCGGAGAACCACCTGGCCACACAAATGTCGAATTCAAACGTGAAACTGAATTTGGAGTGCAAGTTTTGAATGTTTGGAGAGCTGGGAAAGTTTGGCGTGCGGGGGGTATTATTGGCTTGTCCTGGAAATTTGCATTGGGGGCGGTGATGCTTTATTGTGGTGGTGACATCTCTCTCGCTCAATGTTGGTCTGCACTCACGGCCCTGTCAATGGGACTAAGTTTAGCTGGCTGTGTGGAGTGCTGGGGGGTGTTCTGCGAGCTGGAGAATGGGAGCTCAGATTTCTGTGCTGGATGATCCTGCTCTGACTGCATCCAGTCAGGCTAGGCGAAACTGCCCTTTATCCTAGCCATCGGAGACCGATTTAAACCGGTTGTTTCCCCCCACCTCACTAGTATTTTCTAAATTGCATGTGTACTGAAATCCATAAATGTGAATGTCCTTACCTGCAACTGTTAAACTCCTGGAGAGCATGATCAAATGATGAGCTATGTTCAAAGGGGCTGATGGGAGATTGAGTCCAGAGCATATCCTTAACCGGGGATGTTTAACCTCCAGTTCTGGAGGGTTGCAGGGTCTTTGGTTTGTTTCAGCACTGAAGTGTTCATTTAACTTGTGGCTAGAGTGCTCACTATCAGCTGCACTGCAGTGGCTCTGACCCCAGGATATGGATGCCGTGATGCCATATCATGGGTCTGTAATGGTAATGTAGGTGTTTTGTACAAGGTTTACAATGTTACCAAGGATGTATAAACCAGACTCAAAAGTCTCATATCATTCCTACATGTATATGTACAAAATATTCCTTCAAAGTAATGTTTGTTTTCTCCCATTATGCTAGAGATTAAGATGGCATGTCGGCATGCACTTTCAACTCGCCAATCTCGAAAATGCGCCTCCAATGTTTACATGTTTCCTACATCTGTCTAAGCATCTTTTGTGTTACATTTTAAATTGACATTTTAAGCATTTAGCAGATGCTCTTATCCAGAGCGACTTACAAGATGTGAATTAATACATGGTAGGAACAATAATAGTTTGCAAAAGAGCTCAGTCTATTCAATTTATATATTTGAGCATTTAGGTTCTAGCAAGTGTTGCTGTGTTAATGTAAACTGTGGTGGACAGGAACACCTGGCACCAGAGGCTGGTGTGGCTAATGGTTGGATTGCAGTGTGTACAGATTCCAGCGTGTTTCTTTAGGAAGTCACCTTGCCCCCGAGCGACAATGTCAAATTGCTTCGTATACCTTTAAAGGGGCCAGTTTCTGCTTCAAACCGCCTTGGTTCTTCTGCTCAATGGAATTCTGTCAACAAGCCTGCCTTCAATAAGCATTTTAATAACAAGCAGCAGGATTAGCATGAGACACCGCAGCAGACAGTGCTATTCAGTGGACGTGGCTGCAGTGGGTTAAGGTGTATGAAGCTCATGCTTAATGGGACTGATTGTTCAAAGGTACAACTTAATTAATTCATGATTATGATTGGTTGGATGTGAAGGTTGTGCAGCAGCTCTCTGTGGGCTGTGAAACTCCACCCAGTCACACCTGGGGGGGTTACTACAGCAAAAGTACTCAGACCCTTGTTGCTGGATTACAAATGATACTTTCACATTTATAAAAAAATTTAAATTCAAAACTCACATGCTGAAATTGAATTTTTATAGAAAAAATTAGTTATGTCAGAAAATATAAAAATAAAAAAAGTTATGCTGCTTGCATAAGTATTCAGACCCCTTGCATTGATATTTGGTGGAAATGCATTTTGCTGCAATAACAGCTTTGTCTTTTTGGGTAAGTTTCTACCAACTTTGCACACTGGTTGGAGGTGTTTTTCACCCATTCTTCCTGGCAGAATTGCTCCAGCTTTATCAAGTTGCTTATGGACCGCAATTTTTGGTGTATGTGTGTGTGTGTATGGTGTATATGTGTGCGTCTGTGTGAATGGTGTTTGTGTGTGTGTATGGTGTATGTGCATGTGTGTGTGCCTGTCGTGCAGTAAAACAAAAAGACTGCATGTTCTTTGTCCTTAAAAGTGTGACGTACGACCAGCTGCCTTGCATGCCTCTGTTATCGGGGAACATTAACAAACCCCCACAACCCCCCACCCCGCGGCTTCTATTTGGAGCTGTAGCTGACAGAGATAGAGGAAGAATCTGCTCTGTTTCTCTACAGCTGGGCTGCACACCGACTGCACTCTACAGGTGGATCCAACAGTGGGAGAAATCCTGCTCTGTACCAAAAGGGGTAAGGATGTAAGGAGTGTGTGAGTGTGTTTGTGGGTTGATCTGGGTTCAGTGCTCTCTCTCTGTGTCTGTCTGTCTGTCTGTGTGTGTGTGTGTGTATATGTGCGCGTGCGTTTAGCTCTCTGTCTTTCTTCTTCGGTGGGCTAATCTGGGTTTAGCGCGCTGTGTGTGTGTGTGTGTGTATATGTTCGTAATGCTGGGGGTGTATCTGTGTGTTTGTGTGTGTAAAGCTGTGTATGTGTAAAGCTGTGTGTGTGTGTGTGTGTATCTGATCTGGGTTTAGCACTGTGTGTGTGTGTGTGTGTGTATTTTTGTAATGATGTGTGTGTGTCCATGTGTGAGTGCGTGTGTGTGTGTGTATGTAATGCTTTGTGCGTGCGTGTGTTTGTGTGTATGTAATTCTGTGTGTGCGTGTGTGCGCATGCCTGTGTGTGTGTGTGCATCTGTGTATGTAATGTTCTGTGCGTGCGCGTGTGTGTGTGTGTGTGTGTGTGTGTGTGTATGTAATGCTGTGTGTGCGCGTATGTGTGCGCGTATGTGTGCGCGTGTGCGTGTATGTAATTCTGTGTGTGTGTGTGCGTGCGTGCGTGTGTGTCTGTGTATGTGTGCGTGTGCGTGCTTGTGCGTCTGTGTATGTAATGCTGTGCGTCCATGCGTACATGCGTGCGTGTGCTGCGTGTGTGTCTGTGTATGTAATGCTGTGTGTGTGTGGGGGAGGGTGTGTGTGTGTGTGTGTGTGTGTGTGTGTGATGCTGTGTGTCTCGATTCTGTCTCTGTACCCATACAGCTCAAGGTGTGCGTTCCTCAGACTCATCAGGTTCTGCTGTAGTCATGGGAACAGCACGGGCGTCAGGGGCCCTGCCCAGTGGGTTGTTGGCCCTGGAGGCGAAGTTGGACGACCTGGGGCACAAGCTGGACCTGCTGCTTGCCGTCTCACCCCCGGCCTGCCCGCTCTGCAGCACCTGCAGTCTGCACTCTGACCAGCAGGAGGCGGCGGTCAGCATGCTGTCCACCCAGGCCCAACGCCTCGACATCCTGGAGAGGCTGGTCCTGGGCATGGGTTTGGCTCAGAAGGGCGGGGCTGCACCCAACCATGAGGCCGGGGTCACACCCAGCTGCGGGGGTGGAGCCACACCCAGCAACGGGGGCGGGGCCACACCCGAGGAGGGTTGGTTCAGCAGGATCCCCACGCCCATGACAACTCCTATTGAGAAAGCAAAGGTATCACACTCCCCCAATTATTATTTTTATTTTTTACTCATTTTAAAAACTATACGTTTGTTATATCAGTTGTAGGCAAATAGAATCTGCCACTCAGGTGGTTTAATTTGATCCAGTGTTTTTGTTCTACAGTATTTCCTTACCTTGCCGTCTCTACTTTATTCTTTAGCTTGGCTCTGATTTCCAAGCCTGTGTCTACTAAAACACACTATCACTGCTGTTTTATCCACACATTGTCATTACTGATGCCCTGAGCAGCAATAATGTAGCCTGGAAATTCACTTCAAAAAGATTGAATGTGACTTTTTTTTTTTTAGGAGGGGGGGAACGGAATGCTACCTTTATTTTCCTGACCTGAAAGCAAATAGTCCTATGATGGTAGTCGTGTGTTACAGTCACCAGCGGCCACAGACTATGATCAGAATAAGACTTGTGGCCTCCCGCGTGGTCCAGTGGTTACAACGTCCGACGCTGGCCACGGAGACCGGGGTTCAATTCCCCGTCTCGCCAAGTGTCGGCTTTGGCCGGGAGTGCCACCAGCGGGCGGCGATTGGCTGTCCGCCCCAGGGGGGGAGGGGAGCCGACGTGACGTTCGCTGCGTAGAGTGGCCCTGTAGTACCGGGTTACGGTCGACGGCCTGCGGGTGCCGTCTCGTAGGAGTCGCCACTTCGCTTCGTCACTACCGGTCGCAGGACTATGGCAGCGAACTCACATTACTAGGGGGGATTGACGTAAAAATAGCGGGTCTAATTGGCTACCAAATTGGGAAAAAATGGGATAAAATCAGAAACAAATTTTAGAAAAAAAAAAAGAATAAGACTTGTACAAACGTAAGACGTTGCATGGACATGTGAGGTGTTTGATTGTTGGCCTGCTGGTTTCCTGAGTGCTGATCTGCTTTGTTTCTGTTCTGTATGTTCGGCTCAGGAGGGCACTGTCCTCACAGGGGTGAAAAGAAGCCAGCCACTAAAACCGCAGAATATGTTTGCGGCTCTCCAAAAGGGTAAATACAGTACATTTATAAATACTGTACTATTTGAAGCTCATGTATCCCAGTGTACTTTCAGATTCTGGACACACCGTGCCCCGCTCAGAACTCACATCTACTAAACAAAACAATCACCAAGCACATTAACCAAACAAGAGTCACCAAAACATTAACCACACAAAACAATCAGTAAACAATAGTAGGGTAGTAAAGGGGGCTGATGGGTAATTTAAGGGGGCTGATGGGTAATTTAAGGGGGCTGATGGGTAGTACAGGGGGCTGATGGGTAATCAGGGGGCTGATGGGAAGTGCAGGGGGATGATGGGGAATGAGCTGACTGTACTATCGCCTGTGCAGGTGTGCCAGCACAGGTAAAAGATGATGTGAGGAGGGACAAGGCCCAGAGCACAGACAAACCACTCAGTCCCCTGCTGGACGGAGCATCAGAGCCGAAATGTAACCCTGTAACCCCCCCTCTGGTACCACCTACACCCTCACTCAGCTCCAAAGAGTCACCGCCATGTCATGGCACCCCTTGGCGGACCGGAAAAAGGAAGGGGGCAGCGAGAGACGATGGCGGGGACCCCAACAAGAGCACGCCTCGCTCCAGTGTGGTCGGAGCCCAAGAGCAGCGGCCAGGGACAGTCGGATCGGACGGCGGAGCTCATTCATCCCTAAAACCCCCGGAACAGTTCCACACGGGACCTGCGGTCGCTGCAACGATCCCAATGCCACCCCCACCAACGATAACCATGCCCACGACAGGAGGCAGGGCAGCCCCGAGTCCCACGCAGGACATGTTGCTAGGGGTGGCCGTTCCTGTGGTGGCTACAGACAGCCCGACGCTCACACATGTGAACAGCTGTCCAGCCTCCTTGCAAAGGTAGTCAGGAGTTAATCAGCTGTTGTATCTCACGCTCTCATGTTATATCTCACCCTATCCCATGCTGCTCCCCTTCTGTCCTGCCTAAAGGACATTTTTGGCCAATTTGGTGGCCAATTGTACCCTCTATTGATTCAATTATCCTCCATCTGCAACTACGGGACTAGTCGATACCCTGGGACTGGCAGTGACAAAGGTGCCGAACCGCATCCTTTGAGATGGAACTCTCCAAGCTGCCGACTGTGATTCTGATACACACAGAGAAGCTTTCTGTGCGTGCAGCGAGTTCATGCCGGCTTCCTTAAAAAGTTTGAAACAAAAAACTTTAATAAAAATGTATTCACATTGGCTTACCAACACAGACAGTGATACATGTAACGTTGTCTGATCGCTCTGAACCGTTCCTCTGTAAATCGAGCCTCACAGACACTCTGAATGGTCCCACCCCTCTGCTAGAAGGCAGATTTTCACCCCTGTGTGAGAGGCCAAAAGGTGACAAACCAGGAAGCATAAGGTTTTTATTTGATTTATTCAGGTTTTTAATTGTTATTGTGGTGTGATTCACTGTGGGTCCATTCTCTTCCACCTCTGAATAGCAGGTATTGCTGTTAAGGCATCCAGGGGGTAATGTGCTTAGGGAAATGGACTTGCACTACAAGGGGTTGCAGGTTTGAGTCCTGAGTTGGTCTTTGCAGTCGTTCCCTCAGACATGGTACTTATGGAAAGGGTGTCGTTTGGTAGTGATTACTTTTTGTTACCCTAATGCAGGGGAGTAAAACTGCAGTGCCTGCAGGTCTTTGTGGTTTCCTTTCAATCAGCAGCCAGCTTAGGCCTTGGAAACAAGGTGTGTGGACTATTTTAGCCAATCAATGAATCATTGAAATACACCAAAACCAGCAGACACTGCGGCCCTCCAGAACTGGAGTCTGACACTCCTGTCCTAATGCTTTGTACTGACGTATTCTTCTTTTTACATTACGGTATGTGTTCAACCTGTGAATTCTTTGCTTTACACAGGATACAGGACTCAGAAGGCAGCCCGCAAACCAAGCCTCCCAACTCAGTGGCACCCCCTGCGTGTGGCGCAGCTGCAGGGGCCCCATCCACACCGGTGAAGCAGTCTGTGGCCGCCAGCATCCAGATTAGAGTCAGTCCGGCACCTGATAGCATTGCAGTCCCGGACACGCCCAAAGTCAGCCACAAAATACTAGGTACCTGTGGATTAGATTACTTACATTTCCAAACTGTCTGTAAAACCACACTCTGAAGAGCTGGAGCTCTTTTACAAGTGTCATGTAAAAGGTGTCATAATAGAGCAAAAATCCTGTGTAATAATCATATGGACTGATCTCCGTATATTAATAGTGTCCATATGGTTATAACCATATATAATATAAGCCAGGCTCTGAGAATGACTTCGACACAGATTCTGCTTGGTACAGCAGCAACAGGCCATCTGGATCTTAGCACAGTTCATTTGTGTGTCCTCCTGTAGTACGGGGGCTATGGGGCCACACGCACACACAGAAGCAGAGGGGTGTGATTGCAACAGGCTGGCTGGAAAATGGGGCCTTTGCCCAGTGGGACGGGAGCGACCGTTTTAATCCCTAAAAAACGAGAGGTATCCAACCTTTCATGCCCTCTAATCCTGTAACAGGGGGGGTCAGCTGCCCCTGTCACAACCCCCACCCACTCACCCACCTACGCTTGCAGCTGCCACACAGGCTGAGAATGGAAGCCTGTTTGATGGGTCAGCCGCACTGGGTTGTGGGTAACTACACTCCCCCATCCTGTTCTAGGCAAGAGACTCGGTTAAAAGTGGAAGAGCAGAGCAGAGCACGCGAAGATTCTCATTATGTGGTTTAATCACAAGGCTGATGCTTTCACTCCATACTTTCTTATCAAGACAGCAGTTACGTATGATCACAATGTACTGTATACTTGTGTGGGCTGCTGCTCCAGACAGTCGGTAAGTTTTATGTGGAACTGAAGGGCACATTATAAATGTATTATACAGTACCAGTCAAAAGTTTGAGCACACCATCCTTCTGGATTGCGGCTAATCGGGCACTCCTTCTTCAGCAAGACAATGACCCGAAACACACCTTGAAGTTGTGCAAGAACTACCTGGTGAAGGAGGAATGTGAAGGACAACTCAAACTAATGACCTGGCCTGCCCAGTGTCCAGACCTCAATCCCATAGAACTGGACAGAAGAGTCAAAGCAAAGCAACCCACAAGTGTCTCTGGGAATTGCTGCAAGAGTGGGTCGGGTGTTGGGTGATTTCCTGCTGAAAATTATTAACCGAATGGCCCGTGTTTGTGAAGCTGTTATCAAGGCAAAGGGTGGCTAGGATTCTGGGTTCCACAGTGGTTAGCCTGAGTAAGGCACCATGCCTTTTTGTTTTAGTAACAATTTCAGCTGTAAAAAACACAGATAACTCAATGTGTAAATGTGTTAAATTACCAACCTGCTGATTCATGGAGTGGTTTCCAAAGATGTAATGTATGATCTGGTAACATTGTGCTGAGCGTGTGGAAACATTGCCCCCAGTGGTGAGACATTGAACTGCTGCTCCCTGACAGAGTGCTGTTCCTCCTTAGATGACGCCCCCCCTCGCCCCGCTCCCTTTCCCCATCGTGTGGTGACCCTGCGGCCCAGCCAGCCCTGCGACTCCTACACCATCAACACCCGAGAGATCCTGGGGGGGTAAGAGACACACTTAGAGGGTGCTCTAAGACTTTTCCACCTCCGCTCAGAAGTTTTTTATTCCCTTTACTAAACAATGCTTCAGTAAATGTCCTGTTGTATGAAAGGTGCAGACAGAATGTGTGAGTGCAGGTGATTTTACAGAGTGACAAAGCGCCCCCTGCTGGTGACTTTAATGCTGCTCTAATGTTTCAGTGGTCGGTTTGGCACTGTGCACAGCTGTACAGAGAGAAAATCGGGGTTGAAGCTGGCAGCAAAAATCATCACAACGAGGAATTCCAAAGAGAGGGTCTCTGTGAGTCTCTAACACACCTGCTACCTTCAGCTGTGTGTGTGTGTGTGTTTTTGTGTTAAAATCACTTTGGCACTAATTTCAGAACCTTAAGGTCCTTTTTCTAAACTGTAGACACAACTCAAAATGGATAATCAAAATGGTTATTTTTCAGAACTCTAAACACTTTTTCAATTGCCTGAATACAATACATATAAACCTAAAATCATTTGTTCGCTGGCTGTATTACAAGTGCTGACCGTTTTGAGTGTTGTCTAAGGTTTTGAAAATTAAGCACAAACTTGAGATTAGCGCCAAAGTGATTGTAAAAACTGTAAACACATCTGCTACCAGCAGCTGTGTGTGTGTGTGTGTGTCAAACAAGCCTGCTACCTGTACCTTTATGCACATGCTGTAATATGTCTGTCAATTTGTGTAACTTGTCAATATAAGTTTGTCAGTTGTTTGGGAAGCTCAGAATAAATGGAGCTCTGTGTGTGTGTGTGTGTGTGTGTGTGTGTGTGTGTGTGTGTGTGTGTGTGTGTGTGTGTGTGTGTGTGTGTGTGTGTGCGCGCGTGTGTGTATGTGTATGTACATGTGTGTGTGTGTTTGTTTGTTTGTGTGTGTGTGTATATGTGTGTATGTTTGTGGGTGTGTTTGTTTGTTTGTGTATATGTGTGTGTGCGTGTGTGCGTGTGTGTGTGTGTGTTTGTATGTATGTATGTATGTATGTGTGTGCATGTGCGTGTATGTGTATGTGTATGTGTATGTGTATGTGTGTGTGTGTACACTGTATGGGCAGGATTTGGCCCTTAATGAGATACAGGTGATGAACCAGCTGAGCCACACCAACATCATCCAGCTATATGACGCCTACGAGGCCAAGAACCAGGTGGTCCTGATCCTGGAGTTGTGAGTACAGCTGCCCTCTGTGTGTGTGTGTGTGTAATGCTGTGTTTGTGTGTGTTTGTGTGTGTGCGTGCGTGTGCATGCGTGTGCGTGCGTGTGTGTGCGTGCGCATGCGTGCGTGCGTGCGTGTGTGTGTGTGTGTGTGTGTGTGTGTGTGTGTGTGTGTAATTCTGTTTGTGTGTGTTTGTGTGTGTTTGTGTGTGCGTGCGCGTGCGTGCGCGTGCGTGCGCGTGCGTGCGCGTGCGTGCGTGTGTGTGCGTGTGTGTGTGTGTGAGAGTTTGAGTGAGTGAGTGAGATCTACACTCATAGTGTGTGACCCAGGTGAGGCTTGGGGGTACAGTGCTATTTGTGTTTTGCAGTGTGGAGGGGGGCGAGCTGTTTGAGAGGATTTTGGATGAAAGTTTCCCGCTTACAGAGCTGGACGCTTTGATCTTTGTGAAGCAGATCTGTGAGGGGATTCAGTACATGCACCAGATGTACGTCCTGCACCTGGACCTCAAGGTGAGACAGGTGGCCTTACGTACAACCTAAACTGTGCTTGTGCGTGTGTGTGTGTGTGTGTGTGTGTGTGTGTGTGTGTGTGTGTGTGAACGTGAGAGTGTGTCTATATTTGTGCTTGTATGCGTTCTGTGTGTATGTGTATGTAATGCTGTGTGTGTGTGTGTGTGTGTGTGTGTCTGTGTATGTACTGTGTTTGTGTGTGTGAGTGTGTCTATATTTGTGTGTGTGTGTGTGTGTGTGTGTGTGTGTGTGTGTGTGTGTGTGTGTGTGTGTGTGTGTGTGTGTGTGTGTGTGTGTGTGTGTGTGCAAACGTGTGTCTATATTTGTGTGCGTGCGTAAGTCTGTATGTAATGTTCTGTGCGTGTATGTGTATGTAATGCTGTGTGTGTGTGTGTGTGCGTATGTATGTGTCTGTGTATGTAATGCTGTGTTTGTGTGTGCGTGCGTGTGTTGTGTTCTGTGCGTGTGTGTGTGTGTGTGTGTATATGTAATGCTGTGTGTGTGTGTGTGTGTGTGTGTGTGTGTGTGTGTGTGTGTGTGTGTGTGTGTGTGTGTGTGTGTGTGTGTGTGTGTGTGTGAACGTGTGAGTGTGTCTATATTTGTGTGCGTGCGTGCGCGTCTGTATGTAATGTTCTGTGCGTGTATGTGTATGTAATGCTGTGTGTGTGTGTGTGTGCGCGTATGTATGTGTCTGTGTATGTAATGCTGTGTTTGTGTGTGCGTGCGTGTGTTGTGTTCTGTGCGTGTGTGTGTGTGTGTGTGTATATGTAATGCTGTGTGTGTGTGTGTGTGTGTGTGTGTGTGTGTGTGTGTGTGTGTGTGTGTGTGTGTGTGTGTGTGTGTGTGTGTGTGTGTGTGTGTGTGTGTGCATGCATACGTGCGTGCGTGCGCGTCTGTATGTAATGTTCTGTGCTTGTGTATGTAGTGCTGTGTGTGTGCACATAAATTACCATTTTCCAGGATTTAATCTCGACCGCCTTTTAAGGGGTCAGGGAATAATTTTCCAATCTCCCACATTGGCTCCAATGGTTTTCTGGTTTTTTGATTCCCTCTGGAAAATGCCAATTGTGAAGCGCTGTGTGACAACCTGTTTGTAAATGGCGCTATACAAAAATAAAGATTAATTGATTGATTGATTGATGTGTGCGTGCGTGTGTGTGTGTGTATGTAAAGCTGTGTGCGTGTGCATCTGTGTCTGTGTATGTAATGCTATGTGCGTGTGTGAGTGCGTGCGTGCGCGTCTGTATGTAATGTTCTGTGCGTGCGTGTGTGTGTGTATGTAATGCTGTGTGTGTGTGTGTGTATGTAGTGCTGTATGTGTGCACATATGTGTGCGTGCGTGTGTGCGTGCGTGCGCGTCTGTGTATGTAAAGCTGTGGTTGTGTGCACGTGCGCATATGCGTCCTAACCTGTTGCTCTGTATTGTCTGACCTACAGCCTGAGAACATCCTCTGTGTGAATCGCAGTGGGCACCAAGTGAAGATCATTGACTTCGGGCTGGCCAGGAGGTAGGGTTCTCTACCTTAATCTGTGTGTATGTTTGTGTGCGTGTGTGTGTGTGTGTGTGTATGTGTTCGGAGGTTTCTATAAGACATCTGGTGAAGCAGTGCTTCAACTAAAAACAAACAGACAAAAAAACATAACACACATATCACATAAAACATATTTTTTAAATGCCTAATCATCACAACGACCATTTCGATCATAGAAAACAGCACCACCCTCAGGTTATTAAAAGGTACTTCAGATCTCTCTGCTTCACTAAGCTAATACAGTACAACTCAATGTAACGCAATATAGTACTTTATATGTCGTTGATTGGACAATTGTGGCTTATGGCGCGTTTTAAAGCCCACCCAGTGAAGCACTGCTTCACTTAGGCTGTGTTTGAAACCGTTCCCTATTCCCTAAATAGTGCACTATAGAGTGTGTTCGCCAATTTGTTCAACACACTATATAGTGCACTATTTAGGGAATAGGGAACGGTTTCGAACACAGCCCTAGTGTTTCGAATGATGCGCGATCTTTGCACGTTTGCGACATGAAGATGATTGACATCTATCTAAACCATTCACCATTCACCTCCTATCAAGCTGATGCATATGCTGATGCTGAGTGGGCTCGGTAAGTCATAAATCACTGCTTTTTGGGGATTGCAGTGCTGTTTTTGACCTATACAAATGTGGAGAAACCGTAATGCAAGGTAGCAGCGCTGAGCAATACTAAAGAATGTGTATTTTTGAGCTGCAGACCCAACGCCAGGCAGCTAGCTAGGTAGAGTACACAGAAAAACAAGAGGAGAAAACAATTAGCTGTAAAAAAAAGCCTAGTTGAAACCTGTACAAACAAATACGACTATGATATTTAAAGACAATTAACAGTACCATGCTACACAACATTTTAGAAATCATGTGTTGTGTTGAAGCTGAAGTTATTGCATTACACTGCAAGATAGTTTACGTTAGATGATAGGCTAACGTTACATGGAGAGCTGATGCCAATTAATATCATGATTCTTTAATAAATACCAAAATGCAACTAACATTAACATTATTGTTTGCTTGCTATCTATCAACTCAACTTCACTCCCCCAATAAAATAATTTGACCAGTAATTTGATAAGAAGATTGGTTGTTATGTCTTTTGAATAAAAGCTCATGGACATAATATTGTAGCGAGCATGCAACAATAAGACGAATGGAGTCAGGTAGCAGTTTAAATGTGGCTACGTGCTTCGTACACAGCTAGGCCCCATAGCCACTTTATAATAAAAGGTGACAATATCCATGCCCCATACACCGCACAACCCCGGATATTGTCTTAAAAGCTTTCTTTGGGAACAGACGCGTCATTAAAAGGACACGCCGGGTGCACCTCTTCAACTAGCTAGTACGTCACACAGGAAGTACTCTTAAGTCGATGTATGAACACTTTTTACACAGAATTTCAGGCGACTACACGAAACAGTAAACACACATCGGTTGCGGTGGCTCTAACTCCTGGCTCACCGCGACCATCAGTTTTACATACACGAATGTTAACAACGAACACACACAACATGATTTATCAAACATAAATCGAATTAACACAGGGGGGAACAAACAAACATACAACAGTGTTCCCCACAATGCCCCACACACAGCGGCCGACATGCAGCGACCCACCTGGATTGCTACAATATGGTTTATCTCCTATTTAGGGTTTATCTGATAAATTATATGTTGTTTATACATAAATTATATAAAGACAGTGAGTGCTGTTTAAAAAAAAAAAGGCTGGGGGTTGCTTGGATGGTTGCTTCACCAAAAATGTTGGTCACCAACCGCCACTGGTGCATATGCGCGTGTGTGTGTGTGTGCGTGTGTGCGTTTTCTGTAAGTAATGAACAACCAGTTCACTGATAAATGTGTACATTTTTCCCAGATAAATGTGTTTTGATGCTGAGTATAAATTTAAATGTAGTCATTAGTGCAATTAACTATAATTTGCCATGTAACACTATGAATACATATTAATAATTTACATATCTGTTATTTTTACAGGCCTTTGTTAATGTAGTGTGTCTTATTATGAATGATATATTATCAATTATTATGAATATTATATTCTCACTCTCATTCATTCCTCCCTCTGTCTGTCTGTCTGTCTGTCTGTCTGTCTGTCTGTCTGTCTCTGTCCTCAGATATAAGCCACGAGAGAAACTTCGAGTTTCATTCGGGACTCCTGAGTTTCTGGCTCCTGAGATTGTGAACTTTGACTTTGTGTCCTTCCCCACAGATATGTGGACAGTGGGGGTCATCACCTATATGCTGTGAGTCACCTAGGTCACCTTTGATTGGTCCCAATGCCCCATGTGACACGCCATGAGTCACGATGACACAACCACCAACAACACTGACAACCATGACTGACAACCACAACCAACCAGTACTGTAACAACTGTAGCATGCACCAGCCATGAGTGTGCCCCAGCTGAGTGTGTGTATCTGTGTGTGTGTGTGTGTGTGTGTTCCCCTCACACTGAGTGTGTGTGTGTGTTCCCCTCGAGCTGAATGTGTGTCTGTCTGTGTGTGTGTGTTCATTCCCCTCAGGCTGAGTGTGTGTGTGTGTGTGTCTCTGTGTGTGTTCCCCTCAGGCTGAGTGCGTGTGTGTGTGTGTGTGTGTGTGTGTGTGTGTGTGTGTGTGTGTGTGTGTGTGTGTGTGTGTGTGTGTGTGTGTGTGTGTGTGTGTGTGTGTGTGTGTGTGTGTGTGTGTGTGTGTGTGTGTGTGTGTGTGTGTGTGTGTGTGTGTGTGTGTGTGTGTGTTCCCCTCAGACTGAGTGTGAGTGTGTGTGTCTCTGTGTGTGTTCCCCTCAGGCTGAGTGGTCTATCCCCCTTCCTGGGTGATGATGACAGCCAGACTCTGAACAGTGTCCTCGCCGTCAACTGGTACTTTGAGGAGGAGGCCTTTGAGCATGTCTCCGCCGAGGGCAAAGACTTCATCTCCAACCTCCTGATCCGAGAGAAGAGGTGAGGCGGGGCGGGGCGGGGCAGGATGGTACGGGTTGGGGTTCAGAGGGACGGATAGAGCAGGGTGGAGCAGGGGAGTCCTGTGGCCATGCAATCCTATTGGCTGAGCCCAATGTGTGTGTGATCCTATTGGCTGAGCTCAATGTGCACGTGATCCTATTGGCTGAGAGGCGTTACTGATCCCCCTGAGCTCTTTATGTTGCAGTGGGCGTCTGAGTGCAGCGCAGTGTCTCAAACACCCCTGGCTCCACAACCTCCAGGACAGAGCCAAACACAGCAATGTGCTGCTCAGGTCTCAGCTCCAGCTGAGGAAATACATGGCCAAGCGCATGTGGAAGGTATGCCAGCCACTACAACACTGCTACCAATCCCCTCATTACAAACTACTGACCAAATCCCTCATTATCAATTATTGACAAACCCCTTGATTTCGATCTACTGACCAACCTCCTCATCCCAATCTACTGACCAACCCCCTCATTACAAACTACCGACCAAGCCCCTCATTCAAAACTACTGACCAACCCCCTCATTCAAACAGTGCCCCACCTGGGAATGGAACTTGCAACTTCCATGTTACAAGCCCATTATACTACATTGCCACCCAGTTTTCATCATGGTTTTATCCTGAGTGTGGCGCAGGGTCTGGTTATTGAGTGTTTATTAATTTCTCATGGCGTAATATTTATCTATACTAAATAATTAGACCTTAATGTCAAACCACAAAGCCCTGTGCATTTTCTGAAAGGTATTTTCCACAGTTATTGCTAATAGAAAAAAGTATGATTACACTTTCTATCATAACATCCATATATTAATTTAGCTGATGCTCTGATCCAGAGTGACTCACTGCTTTAGATGAGGTTTGATGGACAAGAGTAAACCCAGGACCCTGAGATATTGTGTCCTGAAGTCACATGCATGTCTTTCTTCTTCCTGGGTCTGGATCACCTGACAGAAGAACTACATCGCCATAGCAGCAGCCAACAGGTTTAAGAAGATCAGCAGCTCCGGGTCTCTCACCTCCCTGGGAATCTGAGTGGGACACAGATCTGCGCATACCTGTGCATACCCGTGCAGGCGGAGCAACCCAGCCAGCCGATCTACCACAGCAATGGAGCACATTCCCTGGCCACAGAGGGTTAGGACTCAAACGCTGCAGTTATTGTTCATTTAACCTTGAGCCACGTCTGCACAGAGGGAACAGGAGGCCAAACATTCATATCAAGGAGGCCAAACAGTATCAAGTCATGTCACATCTGCCCAAGTTGCAATTATTGGCACTCTAAATGAACTATGTTTCATATTTCTCTCATCAGTGTCACATTATGATCTTGCCATGGATTGCTATGGATCTTGCCATGGAGTGTTGCTGATGTTCTAAGCACAGCCGAGGGAGATTTCAATAGGGTGTGTCCTGTAGCTGGGCATTGGGAATGTGTGCTTTCTCTTATAGTGCAAGTTCCCGTAGCTGGGCATTGGGAATGTGTGCTTTCTCTTAGTGCAAGGTGTGTCCCGTATGGGCATTGGGAATGTGTGCTTTCTCTTATAGTGCAGGGTGTGTCCTGTAGCTGGGCATTGGGAATGTGTGCTTTCTCTTATAGTGCAAGGTGTGTCCTGTAGCTGGGCATTGGGAATGTGTGCTTTCTCTTATAGTGCAAGGTGTGTCCTGTAGCTGGGCATTGGGAATGTGTGCTTTCTCTTATAGTGCAAGGTGTGTCCTTGGGAATGTGTGCTGTGCAAGGTGTGTCCCGTAGCTGGGCATTGGGAATGTGTGCTTTCTCTTATAGTCCTTTAGCTGGGTGTGTCCTCTTATAGCTGGTGTCCATTGGGAATGTGTGCTTTCTCTTATAGTGCAAGGTGTGTCCCGTAGCTGGGCATTGGGAATGTGTGCTTTCTCTTATAGTGCAAGGTGTGTCCTTTAGCTGGGCATTGGGAATGTGTGCTTTCTCTTATAGTGCAAGGTGTGTCCCGTAGCTGGGCATTGGGGATGTGTGCTTTATCTTATAGTGGCAGGGTGTGTCCTTTAGCTGGGCATTGGGAATGTGTGCTTTCTCTTATAGTGCAGGGTGTGTCCTGTAGCTGGGCATTGGGAATGTGTGCTTTCTCTTATAGTGCAAGGTGTGTCCTGTAGCTGGGCATTGGGAATGTGTGCTTTCTCTTATCGTGCAAGGTGTGTCCTTTAGCTGGGCATTGGGAATGTGTGCTTTATCTTATAGTGCAGGGTGTGTCCTGTAGCTGGGCATTGGGGATGTGTGCTTTCTCTTATAGTGCAGGGTGTGTCCTGTAGCTGGGCATTGGGAATGTGTGCTTTCTCTTATAGTGCAAGGTGTGTCCTGTAGCTGGGCATTGGGGATGTGTGCTTTCTCTTATAGTGGCAGGGTGTGTCCTGTAGCTGGGCATTGGGAATGTGTGCTTTATCTTATAGTGGCAGGGTGTGTCCTTTAGCTGGTCTGTTTCCAGCCAGAATCGAACACTATGTTAATGATGAGGTAATTAGGACAGCAACGCCTGGCCCTCCTGAGGGTGAGTTTGATGCCCCTGTACTGAACACTGTAAAGGTTGGGTTTTAGTTCTCGTTACTGTGGAGAGAGCGGAGATCAGCAGGATTAGAGTTTTTCCAGACAAAATGAATGCGATAACGCTCTCTGCAGGATCTGTTCAGAAACAAAAACAAATAAAATGCTCTTTGTTTCAGACTAACTTTGGTTCTGTATTTTAGTGATATCAATTACTGCTCACTTCTAAACACTGGAAAAAACATAATTTCTGGAGAGATGCACATTCTGAACAGTGATTGGCTGGAGGAACCGTTT
Source organism: Aldrovandia affinis (assembly GCA_029706075.1). Taxonomy (NCBI): domain Eukaryota; kingdom Metazoa; phylum Chordata; class Actinopteri; order Notacanthiformes; family Halosauridae; genus Aldrovandia; species Aldrovandia affinis. Next base: position 8,311,017 of record JAINUG010000020.1, on the reverse strand, counting down.
TCGGTCTGCACCAATCAGAGCCATCAGCAGACAGCCACCATATTGGAAGGATGTGTTAATGAGAAGTTATTATTTCAAGGTAGATATACTCCAGGATTTTCATGTCAGGATGAATAAATTCAAGGAAATTAAGGGAACAAGAAAGAATAAAGTATGAAACTCTACTTTGGGCGAGTCATTTCTCTCTTCCTACAAAAGCCCTGTGTGTTGTAGCTGGCTGAGAGTCCACCCTGGACAGGTGTGCACGGTAAAGCTTCATTGCTGGAAAAAATAACATTTCGGCATTTAACCGATTTTACCCACAAATATGAATTTTTGGTCAGTTGAGCCACTGACTTTTATTATGAGGTACTGACATAAATCACATAAAACTCTGATGGGTCCCATTTACACAGCCACCCACAAGCCAAGGTCTCAAAGGCAAGAGACATCATCCTGCAGGGAGAGGTCAGTGGTGCACTCATGCACAATGGTGAGGATAATAATAAATTATGCGGTGCAACAACAAGCCACTAGGTGTCACTATAGAAGTTTTTGCTCAATTAAACGATTGGCAGATTGACACCTATCCAACAATCATAATGTTTTTTAACAGTTTTCAATAGCCGGTTTTCAATAGCCAGCTCAATGCGAATTACAATTAAAAAATATATATATATATTATTTGTTAAATCTATCAAATTTGTAGTAAATGTATGAATACATAAACAAACAAAAATAAAAAAAATAAAAAGGCTATTTAATTTATGTTTTGGGGGAAAAAAATAAATTTGTTCTATTTGCTGTTCCTTATGTTTCTCAAAAATGTTCTGTCGGCAAAACATAACTCTTCAAATGAAACACTTTAAGAGCTGGTGAAGTTATTTATTGCCATAGACGACAGTGATGACAGCTGGAGACCCTGTGTCCTTTCACAATGTCTGCTGTAGACCCACCACAGATTCTTTAGAATCACCAGATACTTACTTCCTGCTTCTTAACTACAGGAGGTTCCAGTGGGTAACAGAAGTTCCTGGCGCTGTATTACAGCACAGAACACTCATTGCCACAGTATTGTCCTTGGACACAACCCCTTGAATACATTTTCAGAAGGTGCATCATATTAGAATGTTTCGGCGTCAGTGGACGGGAGACAGAAATGTCAATATTAAGAATGCTGAGCTGAGTATCTGGTGGGTCTATTGAATCTTTGGCCCTATTTGGCTTCCAGCCATAGTCTGATTAAAACAGTACACATGAGCAGGAAGTAGATTTACCTCTGCACACGATCAATCAATAAAAATACAAATAAAAAGGATTTTGTGGCTTTAAAATTGAAAAGTGGCCATGACACAATTATTGGCACCCAAATTTTAAATAAATTTGGTTGGAGGAAATAGATTCTCATTTGCAGTGTAATTGAACTCACCTGTGACAGGTTGCATGTGCCCACATGATATAAATGAACCAATTATCCATTTTAAAGTGAAAAAAGTCAGTTCTGCTATCCTGTCCCTCTGTGACAATGGTGAAGAGAAAAAAAGCTGTCTGAGGATGTCAGAAAAACTATTATCAGCAAACATAAGTGTTCATAAGGCTATACGGCCATCTCTAGAGACCTTGGCATTCCTGTTTCCGCAGTTCGCAATATTGTCAAGAAGTTCATGGAATTGTTAAGAATCTCCCAGGACGTGGTGGTAAGAGGAATATTGATCTCAGATGTCATCGAAGGTTGGTGTGAGCCATTGAAAAGACATCTCATATGACATCCAAAAACCTCAAGGCTGACCTGGAGAGGTCTGGGGTAATGGTTTCAGCCTGTACCATATCCCGAACGTTGAACCAAGAAGGGCTTTATGGTCGGAGGCCAAGGAAGACCCCACTGCTGAAAAAGAAACACAAGAAGGCCCGATTAATCTTTGCCAAGACCCACCTAAGCAAGCCTAAATCCTTTTAGGAAAATATTCTGTGGACTGATGAAACAAAATTAGAGCTCTTTGGCAATGCAGATCAGCGCTTTGTTTACAGACGACAAATATGATGGAAGTTCCATAATGCTGTGGGGCTGCTTCGCTGCCTCTGGTACTGGACGCCTTGAATGTATTCAGGGCATCATGAAATCAGAGGATTACCAGGGCATTTTGGAGCGAAATGTGCTACCCAGTGTCAGAAAACTGGGTGTCAGTCGAAGGTCATGAGTCCTCCAGCAGGACAATGACCCAAAACACATCCAAAAGCACCCAGGAATGGTTCAAGAGGAAACATTGGAGTGTTCTGGAGCGGCCAGCAATGAGTCCTGATCTCAAAACTATTAAGAACCTATGGTGAGACCTGAAATATGCAGTTTGTCAAAGGAATCCTTCAAACATTGAAGAACTGGAGTGGGTGGCAATTCAAGAGTGGGAGAAACTGCCAGCAGCAAGGTGCAGGAAGCTTATTGATGGTTACAAGAAACGTTTGGTAGCAGTCATCATCACAGTATTAGAGAAGGGTGCCAATAATGTTGTCAAGGCCATTCTTTCTGTTCCTTCAGTGAAAATCTGAAAAGATCTAAAAGTTTAAACATTTTGTTCTAACGACAGAGCCCAGACTCTGTAAACTAACGACAAATCCTACTCTCAGTTAGCTAAAGACTCAGACAGGAGTCTCGACTGTAAGGGCTAAGGACATGGAGACCGAGCTACTCGGCAGTTCAAAAATAGCTTGAATTCATTATTGCCATCTGTCCATTGACCTCAATTGTCATCAGGGCATCCATTGGTAAAATAGCAAATACAGGTGACTGCCAAAATAAAGGCAACACTTGAATAAATGAGGGATCCTTTGAAAGTCCTTTGAGAGTCCCCCATTCTGGGACTCTCCTGGCCCGGGGCCATTAGATTGCCCACCCCCCTGGGTCACCAAAGTGTTGCCTTTATTTTGGGAGTTTCCTGTAGATGATCCTTCCTCTAAAATTGCAGTTGGGTCCATATAATAATTTCTACAATATTTTGAAAAATAAAAATGGATAAATGCATGTTAAATCAACAAATTGTCCTGTAAAATGTGGTTTCTCCATTCCCCATGTGTGTCTGAAGCACTGAGCAAACCTGTGAATTTGGGGGAGAAATATATTTTTTGACGGGTCATGCACGCGTGCCCACAGGAGAACAAAGTGTAATGTGTGACGGAGTGAAACAGCAAATCTGTGTCACTGTTACATGTGTGTCAGCATGGTGCCCTGTTTACACATGCCTGGCCAACTGCCTGCTGCTTCTTTCAGCATCTCCCAGGTCTGTGACAGCTTTCTCACGCTCTCTCTCCCCCCCCTCTCTCTCTCTCTGTCTCTCCCCCCCTCTCTCTCTCTCCCCCCTCTCTCTCTCACTTTTTCTCCCTCTGTTCTCCAGTAGATGTCGACACTACTGTGTGACCTCTAGCCACACCCCTGCATTAGACTCTCAAATTTATTAATACCACCCTGAGCCAAGCAACTGCCATCCCGCAGTTGGCATTGATGGGCCTGTGGGGCAGAAGGGGCGGGGCCTGATGGGCAAAGTGGGTGGGTCTATGGGGGCAGGTGAGGGGGCATATGGGCAGAGGGGGCGTGCCCTTTCCTTTCTCCTTATTTAGTTGGGAAGGCCTCCCCATGGCCTCCAGAGCTCAGCTGCTCTTCTTGGGAATGCCTAAGAATAGAGCTAATACATTAGGTGGAGAAATGAGGAAGGGATGGGGAGGGATTAAGGGCCAGCTGGAGCTGTCAATCAAATAGAATTAGAGCAAGGGTTTGGGGAGGGGGGGTGGTCACCATGGTAACACAAACTCTCCCTTCCTGATATCTGGCAGATTAAACAACCTCATCTCTCTCTCTCTCTCACACACACACACACCGTCAAGCCCACATATAGACATGAGCACTCACAAATTAAAGTAAACTATCATTCTCTTCTGGGAGACATACAGGATGTAAGGAGACACAAGTGGAGGTGAGTCTATAGAATCTGTGTCCGTAACCTGCGAGGACAGGTATTCCACAGTGTTCTCTCTCAGCTGTAAAAATGTAACCGGACGGAGAGCCAGCCCACACACTGCAAACGAATTGGACTTGTCCCTCTAGAGCAGGGGTGTCAAACTCATTCCATCGTGGGCCGAGTGTATGCAGGTTTTTGTTGCAACCAGTGCACAACACCAGGTGATTTAACTAATTAGCTTCCTTCTTCAACCAAGGAGGGGAACTAATTGAAATCACCTGGTGTTGTGCACGGTTGCAACAGAAACCTGCACACACTCGGCCCACAATGGAATGAGTTTGACACCCCTGCTCTAGAGGACAATATGTGACATTACAGGTATTTGGCAGACACTCTTATCCAGAGCAACTTACACAGTTAACAGCAACTTAACAGCTGGATATTTACTGAAACTATTTAGGTAAAGTACCTTGCTCAAGGGTACAACAGCAATGCCCCAGCTGGGAATCGAACCTACAACCTTTGCGTTACAAGTTCCCAAACCACTGTACTACACTGCCACTAAAACCGCCACTACTACCACTGCATTAGGCTGGGCTTTGAACACATAATGCAATGAGCAATTCCAAATGCAGATGCCCATCCCCCCCACCACTCTAGACCATCGCCACGGCAACAGCTAATGTCTAAAAATAATGCAATTAGCTACTGTGAAGCCGTAAATCAATGGGCCATGGACACAGCCATCCCTGGGGACAGCCAGTCTGATTCCATTTTAATCCGAGAATTAAAGTCCAGATACAGAGTGTGAAAGGGACAGCTTTATCCCGCTCACTACCTAGGAGGGGCTTGACCCGTCGATGCGTGGTGCGAGGGAGCTCCGAGGCCAAAACCCGAAGTGCAAGTCCAACCGCACATGAAACTGCAGGGCGAAATCTGACCTACATTGGGCCACAATGTCCAGATAAATAGGTGAAAACTGTGGCCTCCTTAAAAGGAAGGGTGGGCTGGTTCAGCTGCTGGCCGGCTCCTGGCTGAGCTGTTGGCCGCTTGCCGTCGGTTGGAGTTTGCATCGTGTGCATCTTTCTTCGGTCATTTTTCATATGTCAAGATAGGCAACCTGTTTTACCATCATGCCCTCTGCCAGCTTGCTGTCGACACGCGCTGTCCCCCCCTGCCCCCCGCCCTGAGTCAGCACGGGTAGAGGAACCAAATAGCGTCTGTGAGGGAGCAGGCAGAAAGAGAGCTCGGGCAACACTGCGTCCTCACCACATTTTACATTTACATTTTAGTCATTTAGTAGACGCTCTTATCCAGAGCGACTTACACAGTTTACGTACAATCCATTTATACAGCTGGATATTTTACTAAAGCAATTCTGGTTACCTTGCTCAAGGGTACAACAGCAGTGCCCTACCTGGGAATTGAACCTGCAACCTCAGAGTTACAAGCTCAGCTCCCTAACCATTATACTACACTGCCAGCCACAAACTCAACTCTAAACTTCAACCAAAAACGCCCTCTAAACTCAACTCTAAACCTGAAAGACCCTCTAAGCCCCACTCTGACTTTGCTAAAGGAAATACTCCCAATCTCAGCTCTACTCTACAGAACAAACACTAAACTCCTTAATGTTCATATGCTTCTGGCTTGCGGTAGCTGAGTCTTTAGGGGTTCAAACCCACAGCCCAGTGGAGCACGCTGCAACGCTCTGACCACTGCACCACACTGCCTCCCTGACTGACAGGCGATGCGCGTTCTGCTGTGTTAGAGAGAGAAAGCATCTTAAATATGAAGTCTGAAACACGAGGAACATTCATTCGTTTTTCTCAATATTAGTCTAATACTACAATCTTGGCAGTCATTTTTCATGTTTAATTGGCCACCACACGTGGGGCACATACAGTGCCCCTTTAAAGCCTATACCCTGTCTCAGAAAGTTCAGCTTTTGTTACCTTACAACCTGAAATTGAAACATATTAGTTTATTTCGGATCAAAGTACAAATACATTACAGTAACAATAATAATAATATATAAAATAGTAATAGTAACATTTTAAATTGTACACATTTTATAAATCAAAACAAAATGATCCAAGGATAACCCAGTAAAGTAGCTAAAAGTTGAAAACTAAAAGCCTACTTATTTCCACTGGGGTCCTTTAAATATCAAAACTTCAAAATATCCTAATACACTTTATAAAAGAAAAAAATATATATTTATAATAATACATAAATATACATATGGTATCTCAGGGAATGTGTTGCAATTACTCTCTAGCCATCATTTCGTTTTTCAGGTAAGTCTTGAGAGAATGTTTAAAGACATTCAGGGTGTTTATGCCTTGTACTGATGCAGGTAAAGTATTCCAAGAGTTAATAGCAGTATTAAGAAATGAGGTTTTTGTTTGGCTTCCTGCAATTGGTTTGTGAATTGAATATTGAGCAGATCTGGTGTTATAAAAGTGAACTTCACTTGTTCTTACAACACCTTCCCTGAGATAACCTGGGCTGAGGCCATTTAAAATGCGGTACATATGACACAATTTAAGTTGTTTCACCCTTAAATCAATCGGTAACCAACCAAGTTTATCAAGCTCAGTAGCGCCAATATGATACCTATTGTGGAGATTGAGCACACATCTGATGGTTTTGTTCTGAGCAGTTTGGAGTTTTTGTTTAAGATTTGCTTTTAGACCAGAGTACCACACACTGCAACCATAGTCATAATGACATAAGATTAGACTGGAGGCAAGTAATTTCAAAGAACTCGCATTAAGAAACTTCTTGTTCCTGTATACAAATTTGACTCTAGAGTTAACTTTCCTAATAACAGATTTGCCTGTATCTTCAAAACTAAGTATACTATCAGATTCAAGTCCCAGATAACTAACAGATGTTTTGTTGATTATTACTTGGTTATTGCACATAACTTTCAGCTCTGGTTGCATCCGGAGTTTGTGCTTTGAGCCAAACAGGATAGCATTGGTTTTACCTATATGCAAGGATAGTCTGTTATCAATAAGCCAGTTATAAATATTTTCAAGTTCTTTGGTCAATTGAGCCTGGATAGTGATAACGCTATTACCGGAGACAACCAGAGCTGAATCATCAGCATAAAGGAGCAATTTACAATTAACAGAGGTGGCCATATCATTTATATAAGAAACAAAAAGAAGTGGGCCCAGTATGGACCCTGGGGCACCCCACATTTAACCTCACGCCAGGAGGAAAGAGTACCACCCACATCAACGGCTTGCCATCTATCCTTCAAGTAAGATTGAAACCAAGATATGGACGATTGTGTAAGCCCCAGAGCTTTCAATTTACCAATGAGGATAGAATGGTTGTTATGACCCCCTACCCCTAGTGGCCGATTGTGGTGTTGCCTTAACTGTCCTAATTGTTTTCCTAATAGGAAATTGGTGTCACCTGGAGGGGGTCTATTTAGGAGGCCCTCTGGCTGATGCTCTCTCTCTCTCCATTCAGAGGGCAACCTGCAGTCTGGCTTCACTACTCGTTTTCCCCTATTTATTAGGTTCCGTTAATAAAAACCTTCTTGAATTCAACCAATCTTGTCTGATCTCTTTTATGTTGCAACTGGCCAGGGGCCGGTCGTAACATAATTGGGCGCTCGTCCGGGAGATCCGATCCGCTTTTGATTCGCCCCTAGATATTTTCTTTTGTGTTTTTGAGCCATAGCTGTAGCCAGCTTTCATGCTTTCTTTCTTTCTTTCTTATTGTGCGTAGTTTTGGTTTACCGTGCGTGGTTTGCCGTGACTCCCTCAGATAATTGTAGTCGTCGGGCAAGCCCTGTGGGATTGTCATTTTGTTATTTTGCCTTTTTTATTTTTGGTGTTAATCCTGGATGGGGGTACGCTCCGGTCCGCTGTGGTTGGCTATTCAATTGGTCTTCTTTAGCGTTCACGGGTTTTGCGTTTAAAAGCCGCCTCGAGTCCGGTAAAGGCACTGAAGACTAGGTTAGGTTTGTTAGTTAGATTTTTGTTTATTAGGTAGTTAGGACCTGGGGGGGAAGCCTTGGCAACCTACGCACACACCAGTCGAATTAACGCGCAGTAACTCCGCTTATCGTTGTAATTAGGGTGATCAGTATCACTTGTGATTTTGTTGAGGCGGAGGACGCTAAGATGAGAGAGCGTGCGGTTGTCTTTAGGTAAGTGTGGAAATTCGCTACATTTTTACATTTGCAGTTTGTTTGTGCTTTCGGTAATACAATCGGTAGCTGTGTTTTTGCCCGTTCTTTAGTCATTTCCATTCTTATGTTCATGGCTATTTGTTTGATCGTGCTTTTGAGTGTAGCAAATTTGGCGCGTCCACATTTCAACTTGCTTCCTGAATTGTGACGCGTGTGCTTTCAAGCCGTGGTGGCTGTGAGCTGTGATAGAATTACTTCTGAGTGCTTTTCTGAGAGAGCGAAAGTAAAGTAATTCTATGTGCTACTTTCGTAATTCATTCCCGTGTTATATGGGATGGTTTTGTTGCTACCATTATGTCTTAGTAGGCTAATGTTCGTTTTGGTAGCGCTAGTCAAGTAACATTAGTGTAATTTTGTGCATCGCTGTAAATGGTTACTTATGGTGATACTGTTATTGTTCATTGTTGTACTGTCAAGCAGTTTTCCGGGGCTGTGATACTGCACAAAGTGTAGTGATTAGGTTAATGGTACTTGTTTTACCTTCCTATAGCCTTTTGTGTAACCTATAGTATTGGCAGTGAGTGTTAACTACACTGTATTACTGCTATTTTGCGGTGCTGGTGCACTGTTGATCCAATTTTCTCTTCTACCTCATGTATAATTGTGTTCTAATTCGTAACTGCATTTAGTCTGTATTATCTCAAGATGGCTACAGTTGACCTTCAGATGTTTTTTGATGATCCCTCTGAGGACTTGCTAGATGAGTTTACCAAAGATCAGTTGTTTAAAATTGCAGAACACTACCAAATTGAGATTACTAGTAGTGATAAACGACTTAGGGCCAACGTTGTTAGCACCTTGAAGGCAATTTTGACTGACATGAGGGTGTTTAAAGCTAAAGATGAGTTGCCCAGTTTGAGTGAGAGGCATGAGTCTCCCCCGCGACTCATAGAGTCTGAGGTTTTATTGAAATTGCAGTTACTTGATCGTGAATTGGAAATAAAAAGATTGGAATTAGCGGCAAAAGAGGCCGATTTGGAAATAAAGAGGTTAGATGTGGCAAGTAAGAAGACTACCTCTCCTGTTGCATTTGAGGTAGGTAAGCATATTCGCATGGTCCCTCCGTTTTCAGAAAAGGAAGTAGAGAAGTACTTTTCTCATTTTGAGAGGGTGGCCACCTCTTTAAATTGGCCCAGGGACATTTGGACTTTGCTGCTGCAATGTGTCCTTACTGGTAAGGCCCAAGAGGCATATTCCTCTTTATCGTTTGATGACAGTGCTAATTATGATTTAGTCCGGGATGCAATCTTGCGTATATACGAACTAGTACCTGAGGCATACCGGCAGAAGTTCCGACGCTATGCTAAGCAGGATAAGCACACTTATGTGGAGTTTGCAAGGGAGAAGGGGCAGTTGTTTGATAGGTGGTGTCGATCTCAGAAGGTTGAGACAAGGAACACCTCCGTGAGATGATGGTTATGGAGGAGTTTAAGAATTGTCTGCCTGAGGCCATTGGCACTTATCTTAATGAACAAAAAGTAACCAATGTGTCAGAAGCTGCCATCCTTGCTGATGAATTTGTGTTGACCCATAAGATTGTGTTTGGTGAAAAACCTCATGAGGGCAGAGACAAACACCAAAGGGGTTTTTATTCCTCAAAACCCACTTCTACTGGATCTGTGCCGCTGGCTGAGAAGTCTAGCAGCCCTGTGGGTAAATACCCTGATGGAGTCTGTTTTTACTGCAAAAAGCCAGGACATAGGATTTCCAATTGCCCTGTTCTCAGAAAAAAACAGCAGGGTGCTAAATCTGTTGGTCTGGTAGCTTCTTTGGCTTCTTATGACTCTGCTGAACCTCAATTCCATGTCTCACCATCTAAATGCCCCAGTAATCGAATGGATTACACGCCATTCCTCATGAGTGGCTCAGTGTCAATGCCTGGCCAGGGTGGAAAAGCACCTGTCTGTATTCTCAGAGATACAGGTGCTGCTCAGTCCTTCTTGCTAGAAGGAGTTTTACCCCTGTCTGAGCAGACCTCCACTGGCACTAGTGTCTTAATCAGAGGGTTTGAGATGGGTTTTGTTGATGTGCCTTTACATCGGGTTGATTTCACCTCTGACCTAGTGACTGGCAGTGTCGTAGTGGGAGTGCGACCGTCCCTCCCTGTACCTGGAGTTACATTCATTTTAGGAAACGATCTTGCAGGTGGAAATGTTTGGAGACAGTCTGACACTCCACCTGAGGTTGTGTCTGTGCCATTAGTGTGTGAGGGTCCAGATGAGTTGCAACAGAAATATCCCAATGTTTTCCCTACATGTGCAGTCACTCGTGCTATGGCAAAGCAACGCAATGCTAGTGACTGTTTGCAGGAAGAGGGTTTTGTAGACCTTCATGACACATTTTTGGGCACCCTGAAATGTCTGACTCACAGTCTATCTCTCGCTCTACTGTCAAGACGCTTCCGGAGAAGGCTGATACTGTGAATGTTACGGTGAAGACCACCATTTGCGACATGCCACTATCCCGAGAGAAATTGATCTCTGCTCAGAAGGCTGATCCAACCCTTGTGTCTCTGTTTGAGTCTGTCTCTCCTGATCAGGAGATTGATGCCATGCCCCAAGGATATTTCCTTAAAGATGGTGTGTTAATGAGGAAATGGAGGCCGCATGATGTTCCTGATAGGTGGAGGGTGATTTCTCAGATGGTGATTCCATCTAACTACAGAAACGAGGTTTTGAGTGTCGCTCACGATGGTTTAGCCGGACATCTGGGGATCAATAAAACGTATGATCGCATTCTTCGGCATTTCTTTTGGCCCGGCTTAAAGAGAGATGTGGTGAAATTCTGTAGAACGTGTCATGTCTGTCAGGTTATCGGCAAACCTAACCAGACCATTCCTCCTGCACCCCTTTACCCAATTCCAGTAGTTGGAGAGCCCTTTGACCATATAATTTTGGATTGTGTTGGGCCTCTTCCACGGTCGAAAGGGGGTCATCAGTACTTATTGACGATCATGTGTGCTGTTACTCGCTTCCCAGAGGCTGTCCCTCTGTGAAATATTACTGCAAAAGCAGTCATAAAAGCCTTAATAAAGTTCTTCTCTGTTTTCGGCCTCCCTAGGGTCATTCAAAGTGACCAGGGAACCAACTTCATGTCCCGTGTCTTTGCCCAAGTCCTTCAACAGCTCCAAATCAAGCATAATGTCTCCAGTGCTTATCATGCTGAGAGCCAAGGGGCCTTAGAAAGGTTTCACCAAACCCTTAAGACTATGCTTCGCACTTACTGTTTGGAGCTGGGGAAGGATTGGGAGGAGGGCATTCCATGGTTGGTTTTTGCATCCCGAGAGGTAGTGCAGGAGTCTTTAGGATTCAGTCCTGCGGAATTAGTGTTTGGCCACACGGTGCGAGGTCCTCTGGCCCTGTTGAGGGATCAGTGGCTTAAGGACACGCCTCAGCATAACCTGTTGGAATACGTCAGCAAATTTCGTTCTCGGTTACACCGAGCCCGTGACTTGGCAAAGCAGAACCTTGAAGTTGCTCAGGGGAAAATGAAACACTGGTTTGACCGTAAAGCTCAGGTCCGCCAGTTTGACCCTGGTGATAAGGTGTTGGTTCTGCTGCCCATTGCTGGTTCTGTTTTGCAGGCACGGTATAGTGGTCCATACGTGGTTGAACGTAGGGTATCCGAACGTGATTATGTTATCATCACCCCTGATAGGCGACGGCCTACGCAATTGTGTCATATTAACATGTTAAAACCCTACCATGTGAGGGGGCCTACTGTACAGCCTGTATCACTCTCTGCTGTGCTTCAACCTTCACCTTCGCCTTTCTTCACCTTCCCAGGGTTGACTGTTGCCTCATCTCCACTCCTGGAGAGGAGTGTGGGGGATGTGACTGTTCATTCCCGGGGTAGGAATGTTGCGTTGTCCTCACTCCCAGAGGAGAGTGAGGAGGGTGTGACTGCTCCATCTCGTTGTGTGATAGAGGGTCGCTTACAAAATTCTGAAATATTTTCCTCTTTTTCTGAGCACCTCCCTCACCTGTCAGGTGCTGAGAAGGCGGACATTGTTGACTTAGTTCAGTCTTATCCTTCTCTTTTTCCTGACGTGCCCAGTCGTACATCTGTTATGGAGCATGACATTGATGTGGGTTCTGCACTCCCCATTAAGCAACATGCTTATCGTGTCAACCCCTTTAAGCGTGAGCTCTTGCAAAAGGAGGTTGATTATATGCTGACTAACGATATTGCTGAACCAAGCTCAAGTCCATGGAGTTCTCCATGTTTGTTGGTAAACAAACCAGATGGTTCATATCGTTTTTGCACCGATTATCGAAGGGTTAATTCTGTCACCACACCTGATTGTTATCCCCTACCGCGAATGGACGATTGTGTCGATAGGGTGGGATCAGCCAGATTTGTCAGTAAGTTTGATCTTCTGAAAGGCTACTGGCAGGTTCCATTGTCCACTCGTGCTAGGGAGATATCTGCCTTTGTCACGCCAGACTTTTTCCTCCAGTACAAGGTAATGCCATTTGGCATGAGAAATGCGCCTGCCACATTCCAACGCCTCATGAACTACGTTTTGTCCGGTCTTTCCAGCTGTGAGGCATATCTCGATGATGTGGTGGTTTTTAGCTCCTCGTGGTCTGAGCATTTAGGTCATATACGGGAGCTTTTTGACCGTCTGTTGGTCGCTAACCTCACCATTAACCTAGCCAAGTGTGAGTTTGGTAGAGCTACTGTAACCTACTTGGGTAAGGTCGTTGGAAGGGGGCAAGTGCGTCCAGTAGGAGCAAAGGTCGAGGCTATCTGTCAATTTCCTGTACCAACCAACCGCCGAGAAGTACGTAGATTCTTAGGTATGGCTGGATACTACAGGAATTTCTGTAAAAATTTCTCTACTGTCGTCGCCCTTTGACTGATCTCATTAGCCCCAAGGTTGATTTCCACTGGTCTGACTCCAGCCAGTGTGCATTCGAGAACGCCAAAGCCCTGTTAGTTAGTGCCCCAGTATTAGTGGCTCCAGACTTCTCAAAGCTTTTCCGTCTCGCTGTGGATGCGAGTGACTTCGGGGCGGGTGCCGTCCTTCTCCAGGTTGCTCCTGATTGCGTTGAACATCCAGTCTGCTACTTCTCCAAGAAGTTTAGTCCGCAGCAGCGTGGATACTCAACCGTGGAGAAGGAGACTCTTGCCTTGGTTCTCGCTGTCCAACACTTTGAGGTTTATGTTGGCTCCTCTTCATGCCCTATTCTGATATATACAGACCATAATCCGTTGGTTTTCTTGAACAGCATGCGTAATACAAATCAGAGGTTGATGCGCTGGAGCCTCATACTACAGGCCTTCAATCTCGAAATTAATCACATTCGGGAAAGACAACGTGATAGCTGATGCGTTGTCGAGGATGTAGGGTGACAATTTTTAGGTCTCTAGGCCTCGCTTCTTCCTCCTACTTCGATTTTCCCAGGCGCCGGGGTCATTGGAGGAGATGGAGTGGAGTTGCGGGTCGATGAGTGGACACTGCTTGGTGGGTAGTATTAGGGTCTGTGTGTTTTGTTATTGTATCTTGGAGTATCTTGTATTATGTATTATGTGACCATTTTTTTGTGGTGACTGGGGTCACCATTTGGTGGTGGGGGTGTTATGACCCCCTACCCCTAGTGGCCGATTGTGGTGTTGCCTTAACTGTCCTAATTGTTTTCCTAATAGGAAATTGGTGTCACCTGGAGGGGGTCTATTTAGGAGGCCCTCTGGCTGATGCTCTCTCTCTCCATTCAGAGGGCAACCTGCAGTCTGGCTTCACTACTCGTTTTTCCCCTATCTATTAGGTTCCGTTAATAAAAAACCTTCTTGAATTCAACCAATCTTGTCTGATCTCTTTTATGTTGCAACTGGCCAGGGGCCGGTCGTAACAATGGTCCACGGTGTCAAACGCCTTTTCAAGATCTAAAACAACCATGCCAGTGAGTTTCCCTTTATCTGATTGTTGCTTAATGTAATCTGTTAAATGAATGAGACAAGAATCGGTTGAGTAAGATGGTCTAAAACCGGACTGGAAATCATAAATAAGAGAGTTGCTGGTAAAATAATCCATAATCTGATCATGAATAAGTCTTTCAACAACCTTGGAAACTGCAGTAAGGATAGAAATAGGTCTATAGTTGTTAACTAATGTTTTGCTCTCCTTCTTATGTAGAGGAATAACACGAGCTAATTTCCAGTCTTTGGGTACAATACCAATTCTTAAAGATTGATTAATTATTTCAGACAGGGGTGGGCAACAACAGAAGCACCATCTTTTAAGAATCTGGCGGGAATAGCATCAATACCAGTGGCTTTATTAGATGAGAGATTGTTTAAAGCTTTGTGAACATCGTCAGCAGAAACATCAAGGAATGCAAAAGAGTTAGGTTTAATACCCTTTTCCTTCTGATAGAAATCAGCTACATGTCCCAATCCATACTTTATAGTAGGTTTTTCTAATTTTCGGACAAGGTCCTCAGCCACATTGGTAAAATAGTTGTTAAATTGTTCTGCCACATCTTTCTTATCATGAATGAAACCACCATCTGTAGTCAAACTAATAGAAGTTTTACTACCTTTAGATTGGCAAGCCCCAAGACTTTTAAAAACTTTCCAAAGTTTCTTTGGCTGAAATTTATTTATTTCAAGTTGTTCAGTATAAAATATGGATTTGGCCTTCTTGATTTTATAGTTAACAACATTCCTAGTGCTCCTAAAATCAGAGAGATGGTCATGATTTTTGGTTTTAGCATACTTCTTAAGCAACTTATCTCTATGTCTGACTAATTCACGAATTTCATTGTTAGACCAAGGATGATCATTTTGTTTGACTCTGATAGTTTTCACAGGAGCAATCTTATCAATCACCTTCAAAAACTTAGTTTTAAAATTAAACCAAGAAGCTTCAATACAATTAGAAACCAAACAATTTGACCAATCAACATTGTTAAGGTTTTCAATCAGTGTTGCTGGGGAGTACGTTTTCAAGGATCTAATTTGAATGGTTTTATGTTCTCCAAACTTATTTCTTTGCCTTTGTCTTCTACAAAAAGTTAAAAAGTGGTCACTAATACCTACTGGTAGTACACCTTTAGCACAGATCCTGGAGGGATCAGATGAAAAGATCAGGTCAATAGCCGTGCTACTGTTCTTAGCCACTCTAGTAGGATCCGAAATAAGTTGCTTGAGATTAAAAGTATTGCAAAGGTTAGACACTGATTCAACACCATTACCTTTGTTGATTAAAACATTAACATTAAAATCACCTAGGATAATACACTCTTGGGCAATAGTAACATTAGAGTTCAATACATTTCCTAGAGACTTAAAAATTCCTTTACATCTTGCTTCGTGGACGATAGCAGACACCAAGTAGTATTGGTTTGGTTTTGGGTAAAATAATATCAACCCATTTGCAGTCAATGTCATCTGAGTGCAATGCCGATCTGATGGAATAGGGAATGTCTTTCTTGATATACAAGCACGTACCTCCGCCTTCCCTATTTCTGTCATTCCGCTCAACAGCATAATTCTCAATCGATATTTCAGAGTCATTAATTGACTCGTCAAACCAGGTTTCCGTTACTGCAATGACAGCTGCTTTGGTGGATTCAGCAACATACCGAAGCTGGTCTACCTTATTAACAAGACTCCTTGCATTGAGATGTATGCACAACATGCCTTTCCCTTGGAGGCTCTTGAAGTGTGATTCTCTGGAAATAAGAGTCTTTTGACTTATATTGAAGACTGGGTAGTCACCTGTAAGCGGATCATCCTCAAAAAGCGAGTCACTGAAGTTGGGAAGTACACACAGACTGCAGAACCACTGGAAATCAGACTTGGCAAGTTGGTTGTATTCTTTCACTGACATATTGATGCATTTTGGGTGATACCAGTTGTTGCAATCATCACAACATATCCCTCTTTGGTTAGTTTTAATATGTTTGTAACATGACCCACAAGTATCAACTGAAGGGCCAGGGTTTGATGAAATGTCCCCACACAAAACTAGGATCATAAACAGGCACTGACGAACAGGGTCGATGGCATATTTGATTTGTTTGATTTTACGGCCTGTAGGATTGCATCTTGTATGCATACTGTCAAGGTATAACAAAGTGAGCATTCTGCTAGTTACAGCCGGCTGGTAATCTGACACACATGATTCAATTTGCCACTTTTGATCCTTTTGATCCTTTTGATCTATTAAATCATTGATCAACATTTGATCTATTAAATCAGCCTTTTTCACCTTTATTTACACATTTTACCCTACAAGTTCCAAGTAAAAAAAAAAAAATTCAAAACATTTCTGAACATTAATTAAAAACAAAACAAAAAAAAACTTGGATTGACTGTTGTATAGATTTAGTGTCCTGAACTTCATTTGAGGGATGCAACACCATTCTTCCATTCTTCCACGAGAAATTCCATTATTTGGTGTGTTGTTGATGGTTGTGAAAAATGCTGTCTTATGCGCCGCTCCCGAATCTCGAATCCCAAAAGTGTTCACTTGGGATCTGGTGACTGAGACGGCCATGGCATATAGTTTACATTGTTTTTAAGCTCATCAAACCATTAAGTGACCACTCATGCCCTGTGGATGGGGCATTGTCATACTGGAAGAGACCACTTCTATCAGGATAGAAGTGCTTCACCATAGGATGAAGGTGGTCTAAGGGGTTGAGTGGACCTAAACCATGCCAGGAAAATTCACCCCACACCATAACAGAGCCACCAGAACCCTTCACTGTGGGAAACAAGCACTCGGGCCTGTAGGTTTTTCTTGGCGTACGCCACACATGTACTTGTCCGCTGGCTGAGAACAGGTGAAGGATGACTCATCTCACCACATTTTTCCACATTTTTTCCACTGCTCAGTACCCCACTGTGTTCTTTGCATCACTTTATTCACAAACGTGCATTTTTAGGTGTAATAAGGGGTTTATTAAAGGCTTTGGAGCCTTTGCCAAACATGCCCCAACAATCACCCCTCTTTCTTTCTTCTTTCCATGGTAGCCAAAATAATGAGCAACCAGGCCTGCCCAGCATTTTTATACATGACCCTAAGCATGATGGGATGTTAGCTGATTACTTAACTCAGGAGCAACATGGAAGCACCTGCTTTCAATTCATTTACATTACATTAAAAATGTTTGGCATTTAGCAGACGCTCTTATCCGGAGCGATTTACAAGATGTGCATTTATACATGGTAAGATCAATCATTGTTCGCGCAAGACATCATTGTTAGCAGTTGCAGACCGTACCTGTAGCACAGGGAGATAAAAGGTTAGTAGAATATATATATATATTTTTTTTTACAGTATCAAACAAATACAAAATACAAAATACAAGATAAAACATGTAACCAGTTGTGATGACAATTAGTTAATATACAGAATCAGTGGTAGTGGAGTCTGAAGAGGATTCCAATATAGAAGTATATCCCCAATATACTTTGTTTTCCTCATTTACTCAAGAGTTACCTTTATGTGTACAATACACCATTCTAGCAGATGTCTCTATAGTAAGTCAAGACCTTTCATCTGTGACGTTGGAGTTTTGACCAGAAAATAATAATTTTTTTAATGAATGACCCTGTCCCCCACCCAAGTTGGAGGAATATTTTTATTTATTTTTGTTTTTCAGGGGGCCGTAAAATGAGAGACGGTTTTATGTGTCTTTATTCTGAAGAAGGGCTAGCGTTCCGAATGTGTGTTTGGATCCTGTGGCTGTATCAAGTAATGACTTGGGGTTAAATATATTTTGCAAAGCAAATGAAACTTAAGTGTGCTAGATTACTGAGAGAAACCTAATCAGGAGAAGGAGGACGGGGGGGGGGGGCTTTGGAAGGTTTAGCGGGGGTAGCGGTTAAGAGGGGAGCCTTGGGACTCTGAGGATCACACACTGGGATTTGGAGCTTTGCCTACATACAACAGTTGCACTGTAATAAAAACCACAGTAATTAAGTTGCTTCTCTTCTCTGGTACTTTTCTTTTGCTTACAGAACAACACTTTTCTCATTTGGAAGTGAAGCTGTTTACGCTAGAAGCAGGCTATGAGCAGGCTTACCTTTCACTCTTAATACATGCACAAGAGTTGGGGTTTTTCATCCCAAACAAAGATTTTCACAATTATTTGCAATCGCTGAACTGTGTTCATGAAACTGTGTTGCATTTGGTCGCAGTTAAAGACAGTAAGTCGAAGTTTAGAACAAATGTTAATTGGATCCAGGAATTTGTCTGTCTAGAGAAGGGTAACTCAGAGAAAAAGCACATGACCCAACCTCTCCAGCACAGAGAACACGGCAGAGGTAGCTGGCATTTGTAACGCACACACCTCTATGTAGTGAGAGGAACAGGGCCTCATTTTAACCCCCCAATCTGCCATTTTGCCCCACGCTCCACCCGCCATTCTTTCAAACAGGCCGTCTTCAGAAATATGAGAGGAGACGAACATGACTGTGTGAAAGACAGGTAACCACCAAATTAAAGAAAACATTGATTAAATGAAGGGTTCTGGCGGCTCTGTTATGGTGTGGGGTGCATTTTCCTGGCATGATTTAGGTCCACTCAACCCCTTAGAGGGCAAGGCAAACACCATTAAATACAAAGCCGTTCTGAGAGATCACCTATCCTGATGGGAGTGGTCGCTTCCAGGATGATAATGCTTCCATCCACAGGGCACGAGTGTTCACTGAATAGTTTGATGAGCTTGAAAACCATATATTCTGGAGCAGTGCCTGAGACAGAATTTTCCATCACCATTTTTCTTTCTTTTTATCCTTTACTGGCTCTTTCCCTCTCTCTCTCTTTCTCTCACTATCTCACTTGCTGTATCTCTATCTCTCAAAATTACATTCAAAATGCTTTATTGGCATGACACATTTCAATGCATCTCCAAAGCTTTACGTAAACAAAAATTAAACACATTCTCTCTGTCTTTCACATGTCTAAGTGGGTGGGCAGAAATCATTCTTCCTTATATCAGTCCTTACGCCCCCATCCCCCCTCCATCCCGCATCCCCCCTTCCCAAGCCCCCCCCGCCTCCCCCGGTCTGTCTCATAAGCAGCTCGAGTCTCTGCGAGTCCCGCTGTCAGCTTCTTGTCTGGATCATTTCCAAAATAACCTGCCCATGTCTTGGCTGTGTGTTTTTTTAAATAAATGTCATTGAGACAGGGAGTCGTGTCCTTTAGCTAAATATGGGGAAATGAGGGGGTCTACCAACCATCGGAAGGGGGCTCCAGGCAGCTCTGTGATTGGTCAGGAGGGGGGGGGGGTCTTGCCCAATCCTGAGTATTTTCTGGGAAAGAGTGCTGAGGTTTGGGGTACATATTTAGGGAGTGGGTAGGAGAACAAGGCTGGTTTGGGTTGGACGCACTTTCTCTCTGTCCCTCCGTGTGTGGTTTGACTCTCCCTGAGACCCGGCACCATGGTAAGCGCTTGTGCTGATGGGTGTGGGGGCTTTGTCCTGTTAGCTCTGACTCACTCAAGATGTTTTGGGAGATTACCTGGTGCAGGGAAAAGCATTTATTTATGCCTGGATTGTCTGTCTGTCCATGTGTCTGTCTGCCGGGCAAACAGATGTGCACCCTGAGTTCTTTAGACTCCCTCCACACACACCTGCACAAACACTTGCAGACACACACACACGCACACCTGTACACACACACAAATGCACCCTGTGTTCTGCGCCCCTCCTGGTGCTGCTGGTGTTGTTGGCTGTGTATGCGAAAGAATCATGTCTTCTGCTCTTTCAATTTTACGGCATCAGGTGGATTTATTTGCTGGTGGAAGGAATGATCTGACTGAGTTTTGGTGGGAACGATGTTTGGATTATCACTGGGTTAGTCTAGTCATAGGCATACTGGGATTACTCTCGGATAAAACTGGATAACCCACTCTCAGATAAAACTTGATAACCCACACCTCCACTTAGTTTGAGGGGAATTTGTTTGTGAACGATTGCTGTGTCGGTTATACCTATTCCAGTTCCCTGACTGGTGATTGGTGAGATAGAGTGGAATGTGGTGAATCAGGGCTTACCTGTTACCTGGATACAGTGAAGGACATCATGTGTATTTTAGGACCTTTCTTTAAGATGTGTGTGTGGCCACGAAGCTGCATGGAGTGGCACCCAATGGTTTTCTCAATGTGTCTGTAACGGTTGCACTATGGCAACGTGAAGTGTGTGTGCGCGTGTGTGTGTGTGAGAGAGAAAGCGATTTAGACACAGAGACAAAAATAATGAATGCCT
The DNA here is from genome assembly GCA_029706075.1 of Aldrovandia affinis. Taxonomy (NCBI): domain Eukaryota; kingdom Metazoa; phylum Chordata; class Actinopteri; order Notacanthiformes; family Halosauridae; genus Aldrovandia; species Aldrovandia affinis. The sequence continues at coordinate 8,290,650 of JAINUG010000020.1, read as the reverse complement.
GAAAGAGTGTGTGTGGATGAAGGAGGGAGTGAGGGAATAACAGTGTGAAGGAGAGAGTGGGTGGGTGAGTGAGTGGGTGAATAAGAGAGTGGGTGGGTGAGTGAGTGAATGAGAAGTGAGGGATTGAAAGTGTGAGAAAGGGGGTGAGCGTGAGAGTGAAAGAGTAAGTGAGTGAGAGATTGAGAGAGTGGGCTGTGGTTTGTGGTGGGCGCGGGGACAGTGTTGAGGTGCTCAGGACAGATTTTCAGGGCTGATCGGGGGGGCTGATCAGATGTGTGTGTGTGGGGAGGGGGGGCTCCGTCACTCTGCAGCCTCAGCTCAGGTTGGCTATCATCAACACGAACAGGTGGATGGATCCCAGCCAACGAGAGTGCTCGCCCCGAGACATGAGGCCTAATTTACTCTGCGGGGACAACAGGAAGGCCATCAGGCACACAGAAATAAACCCGAGGAAAGTTGGACACTCCAGATATTTTCCACTTGGTCTCCTGAGGGCCATTAAGTTCAGCACTGACCCTTTTTACTCCTCCATAACCAAAGACGATTTTCACGCTCGCGCGTATTCAGTTACACAGGAGCCTCATTAATGCCTCTATTCATAAACACATACTTACAATCATTTACTTATGAAAGTGTCACTCACACGCTGGAGACCGTGCGCCCAGGATTAATTGCACGTGCAGACTGAATGATCTTGAATGATGGATCCATTTAGAATGTAGTGGGAATGATCTCTGATCATGTCCTGTGCGCACAGTGATACATTTGGGCTGGTCCTATGTCCGGGCTGTGTGTGTGTTTGTGTGAGCGTGTTTGTGTTTGTGTTTTTGTGAGTGAGTGTGTGCTTGTGTGTGTTTGTGTGAGCGTGTTTGTGTTTGTGTTTTCGTGAATGGGTGAATGTGTGTGCCTGTGTTTGTGTGAGCATGTACGTGTGTGTGTGTGTGTGTGTTTGTGTGAGCATGTACGTGTGTGTGTGTGTGTGTGTTTGTGTGAGCGTGTTTGTGATTGTGTGAGTGGGTGAGTGTGTGTGTGTGTGTGTGTGTGTGAGCGTGTGTGTGTGAGCGTGTGTGTGTGGGAGTGTGTGAGTGTGTGTTTGGGTGTGTCTGTCTGTTTGTGTGAGCGTGTGTGTGTGTGTTTGTGAGCATGTTTTTGAGGTATATGAGGATTGTGTGTGCGTGTGTGTAGCTGAGATGAGGTGATGACAGCTTCTCTTCTCCCTGCAGGTCTAATCTAATGAGCACATTAATGCTGCTCATAATTGAGTGGCTGCATAAATTCATCAGTGTTTCTCTCTGTCTCTTTGTCAGCCTGTCTGTGGCTTTAATGTTTAATGTTTTAATGTCCTCTCATTTTCCTAATATTCCCTCTTTTACACTTTTTGTACATATTATTATTGTTCTTATTCTTATTATTCATAATAATAAATGATAGTGATCTGAGGGTCAAATGGGCTGAAATTTTGTATCTATGCCCCGTCTACAGGTTTACACCTTTTTAGTGTCAAAGAGAATGTTTTACTGAAGTTTGATTGAAATCTATTGGATAGTTTTTTGCATTATAAGCTGTAAAATGCATTTGAAATATTCTGATATTGTTTGTGCACTTATATCTGAAGGCTATCGGAGTAGGGCTCAGATCTCCCTGTAATTCCTTACTGCATAAGTAATTTATTTCTCATTTACCACACACTGATTTTCAGAATGGTGCTGCAGCTACCCTCTTCGTTCGGTCATGTTGAGTCAAAGCACAGTGTGGTTTTAAGTGTACACACAACAAACATACACAAAACAAATACCAATATATAGGCTATATTATATATTAGGGTTGTTACGGTACAAAACAATCACGGTTCGGTAAGTACCTCGGTTTTGAAGTCACGGTTCAGTACGTTTTCGGTACAGCGGGATGGAAAATAAATGCAAAATATGAAATTGCTTTTCATTTATTATGAACATTGTAAACAGTGGCTAATTGGCCATCATTTACTGAACAAAGTACTGAAATGCGGACGAGAGGGAACTTCGTAGCGGGGCACAATCACTTTCAACATATTTTTAAACCCATGTTCTCGACAACGGAGTATGGTCGCAGATCCGCTGCTATAAAAACACCTACGGCATTTGTTATTGCTTTGCTCATTTGCGTTCACCATACTGACTACGAAGCTGGGCTGTGCGAAGTTAATCTCTCTGGTTCCGTGGTGTGCCATAGACCAGTGCCCCCTCGTGGACGCGTACGCTTGCTTAAGTGGAGTATATTTAAGCCTTTCGCACATGCGGAACTTATTAACCCCCCCAGAAGATATAACTAGAGGGGCCGGATGTTGTTCGTTCAGCCCACGTATGTCTATGGCATAGATATAAAAACGTTTTGCGTACGTATGCGTCCGCAACGCGAGCAGCATTGTTCACATACTCCACTGCCTACTTTATGTCTGTCTGGATGTTTAACAGCTATATCCACGAGGGGGCAGAACTGAACTGTGGGGCTGAAACGAAGTTGTCTCTGGCCGGTATACTTCGATACTTCCGATTCTGCACAACAAGGTTGTTTTAATATATATATTGAGAAAACGGCAGAAACAGCTGCAGCGGCGCCAACACGTACATTAAAAAAGTTAAATGTCAAATAAACTAAACTACGGAGATTGTACATTCAATGGTATTAGACCATTGAATGTATCCCGGCGTAACGACGGAGAGTATGTTTCTCTCATTCTACCGGTGAGAGAATTTTATGATGAAAAGCATCATCAGTATTTCCGTATGTCCGCTAGGACATTTGATGACTTGCTTCATTGGGTGTGCACAGTGAGCCAGTGGGCGAAGCAGAGCGGCATGCCATCACTCTCCGCTTTCTTGCCTGTCCCTACGATTAATGTCGGTATTGCACCTCGCGTACGCGTAATGTTAATTCTTGAGGACGTGCACAAAGGTACGCACCCAACGACCACAGGATACGTATTGCAACCATCTTGCGTACGCGTACGCGTATTTAAAGTATATTTAGGCTTTTAGTGGTTAAAGCAATATTGCATGCGTTCGGATATATATATATATGCCCAAGTATCTGTGTTGCTTATATTTACATTTGGATGAACTTGTAGTTTATCCCTCGCTGCAGTGACGCTCCCCATGGTCTGGGGTTGAACCCACACGGTGTCAGTGCTGTCTGTAGCCTGGAGTCCGGCAGGGCGACATGTGACAGGTCATAACATCGCCCAGGGAGGGAGGGATCAGCTAGCAGGATGTTCTCTGTCTCATTGCTGTCCAGTGGTACAATGGCTGCACAGCTCAGAGAGCGGAGGGGAGAGAAGCAGTGAGGAGGAGTTAGTCTGCACTATCCTACATTGGCAGACCATCTATGACTGGGCTTTGCAGATTGGGGAATAAACAACAAAAATGAGGATTAAAAAGTTGTTAAAAATTATGATTTTTTAAAAAGATTTACGTCAGTGGATCAATCTGCACCACACCTGCTCAAGACTGATGCCCATAAACAGACTTCAGATTTAAAACACTGCAGCGTGCAGATACAAAGAGACACATTTTGAGGGAAATACACAGTCATATGACCACTGCGGATCCATGTTCACAACTCACTCTCTCTCTATCTCTTTCCCCCTCCCTCTTTTTCTCTCTCTCTCTCGCAGCCCACTGACGCACAGAGCGATGCTCGCTCCTTCCTGAGCGAGGAGATGATCGCCGGTGAGTTTTTGACAGTAAATATGCAATACATACTCTACACGGAGGCTGCTCGGTCCTTATTATAGTCATTTCGTCTGGTCTCCATTCACATCTACAGTCAGGCATTCATCAGAAGCTCTTATCCAGAGTGGCTCACAAGCAAGTGCATCAAACAAGGCGAGAAGAACGACGCCAGACCTAGAAAATCAACTGCAGTCAACTGCAGACACAACCGCAAGAAATATATATTTATATACACAAGTCAGGTCAGAAACTCTCGAGGCTCTTGATAAAGATGAGCCAGAAGGGCTGTATAAAATAAACAATGCAGGTTATGAGCTACATTGTATGCTCAAACAATTTAAATTTATATTATTTTATACTAATATTACAATTACTAATATTAATATAGCGTTTAGTAAAGAAGGGAATCGAGGCAAGATGAGCCAAGATGTAAATTTAGTCCTTTATTTGTCAGGGACAATGCAAGTAAACAATTTAAAAACATGAAACAGATGCACTGCATACAGGGTTTCTAGCCAGAGCTCATTTGTGACCCCTGTCCCTGGTTATGCTTTTTTTTTCTTTCAGATTTTTCCCAATTTAGTAGCCAATTATACCCTCTTTTCATGTCAACTGTCCCCCCATCGTATTGTGAGCTTGCTGCCGTAGTTCTGAGACCAGCAGCGACAAAGGCGTTGTACCGCCTCCTCCGAGCCGGAACTCCCCAAGCCGTCAACTGTAACTCCATTACACATAGAGCCACCCTTATATGCAGCGAGCTAATATCGTCTTCCCTCCCTCCTCCCTGGGGCGGACAGCCAATTGCCGCCCTTTAGTGGCACTCCCGGCCAGAGCCGAGCTGGCACAGCCGGTGGAATCGAACCGCGGTCACAGTGGGCATCATGCGTCCTGGTCGGACGCTCTTCCCGCTACGCCACCTGGGAGGCCCTCCCAGTTAGGCTTTTGAATTTTTAAAGATGATCAATAAAGATTTCATCATAACAAAACATAGAAGTTACATTAAGTGAAAAGAAATACAGGGTGGAATAACTTACAATAAATATCCAGTGGTATGTATGTGTGTGCGCATGTGCGCATGTGTGTACTGTATGTATGTGTGTGTACATGTGCGTGTCCATCCAGTTGGAGGAGGTGGTGGAGGTGTTTCTGACCATGTTTGCTGCGTTCTCCAGAGTTCAAGGCTGCCTTCGACATGTTCGACACTGACGGTGGTGGTGACATCAGCACCAAGGAGTTGGGTACCGTGATGAGGATGTTGGGCCAGAACCCCACACGAGAGGAGCTGGACGCCATCATTGAGGAGGTCGATGAGGATGGTAAGGTCAGAGTTGTCACCATGATTGTCACCATAATTATATACCCCTCCCTCCCCTCCTCCCCCACACTCGGACAGCTGTGAGATGTGTGTATCTGTCTTGCTCATGGGTGGGCTGTCTGTCCGTCTGTCCTCTGTCCCATCCTTACCCCCCAAGCCAGCGGCACCATCGACTTTGAGGAGTTCTTGGTCATGATGGTCCAGCAGCTTAAAGAGGACCAGGCTGGAAAGAGTGAAGAGGAGCTGGCACAATTCTTCAGAGTGTTTGACACGTACGTCACTTTCAGTATCTACTGAACAGAATATAGCACTCTGTCTGTCTGTCACTGCCCCTCTCCTGCCCCCAATACACACACACCCATACCCAAACACACACTCACACACACATACACACTCATACCCAAACACACACTCACACACGCTTATACCCAAACACACACTCACACACACACATACTCACACACACACACACACACACTCATACCCAAACACACACTCTCACACACACACATACACACACCCAAACACACTCACACACTTACACAAACAGACTCACACACACACTCTCTCTCACACACATACAGACCCTCATAAACACACACACACACACACAGACACTCAAACACACACACACATATACACACTCGCTCTCTCACACATACACACACACACACACACACACAAACAGACTCACACACATAGACACTCATAAACACACACATACATATACACACTCTCTCACACACACAAACTCACACACTCTCACTCACAATTACACCCACATACTTATGCACACCCACACACACATATACCCATGCACACCCACACCCCACCCCCACTCGCACTCGACAACAGACACATACACTCACTCACACCCCCCCTCCCCACACACAAACACACACTCTCTCAGAGACACACACAAACACACACACTAATCAAAAGAGGAAAGATTATGTGGCCACTGTGAGATACAGTGCATTCGGAAAGTATTCAGACCCCTTAATTTTTTCCACATTTTGTTATGTTACAGCCTTATTCTAAAATTGATTAAATTAATTTTCTTCCTCATCAATCTACACAAAATACCCTATAATGACAAAGCAAAAACAGGCTTTTAGACATTTTTGCACATTTATTAAAAGTATAAAACTGGGGGGGTGGCGGAGAGCGTAGCGGTCTACTGGCCCGGAAAAATTGTCTCGTTACCCAGAGGATTGGTGGTGGACTCGTGGGGGAGTGTGAATTGATATAAATAGAGGGTATAATTGGCAACCAAATTGGGAGAAAAACAGGGAAAATTATAAACTATAAATTTTAAAAAACAACAAAAAAAGGAAATAATACATTTACATAAGTATTCAGATCCATGGCTATGACACTTGAAATTGAGCTCAGATGCATCCTGAATACTTTCTGAATGTACTGTAGGTGATGTTGAGACAGAGATGCACTTTCTCCTACAAAGTGAAAAATACTCAAAATTTGAATGAACAACAAAAACTGCCAGTGTTACTCATAGAGTGACAAGTAGCAGCACTAGCTTGACAAATGCATGTCCAACCACTTCTCCCTAATCTACTCTTTTAAAAATTGATTCATTGTTAATTGTTGTTTTGTTTATTTAGAAAAAAATATAATTCTCATTATTTACAACAGTATTATTTATTGTTACAATTACCAACATATTTATTTGTCATGCTGTTAAAACATACTTGAATTCAACTATTCAGTTTAATTCAAGTATACTTTTTTGGCATGGCAAAAATGGGAGAGAGAGAGCAAGAGAGAGAGCTAGAGAGAGCGAGACAGCAAGAGACTGATAGAGAGAGCAAGAGAGCAAGCGCGAGAGTGAGAGAGAGAGCAAGATATCAAGTGAGGGAGAGAGTGAGAGAGAGTGCACGAGAGCATGAGAGAGGGTGAGAGAGATAGCAAGGGAGAGAGAGAGAGACAGCGTGAGAAACAAGAGAGGGAGAGCGAGAGAGAGACACAGACAGACAGTGTGTTGTGATGAGTGCTGTTGTTGCGATTAAAGAGTTGGTCTCCGTGTGCAGGAACGGGGACGGGTCCATCGACCGGGAGGAGTTTGGGGAGATCCTGCACTCGGCTGGAGAGCCAGTGACCGAGGAGGAGATTGACGAGCTGTTTGGAGATGGGGACAAAAACAACGACGGCAAGATCGACTTTGATGGTGAGATGCACATTCAGTCTTATACACACATGCACAGAGTGTCATATACACCCCCACACACACACAAAGGGAATGCCTTTACACTGCCCCCTAGAAGAATGCCTCTACACTCCCCCCTAGGGAAAGGTCTCTACATTGCCCTCTTGGAGCTATCCCTCTCTTTCTTTGAGAGATTTCGGTGGCTATTGATCCTTCTGCATCAAAAGAAAAGCCATCATTACTCCAACTGCCAACTGACTTTTTTTTGCTGAGATATTAGGATATTATGTAAGGGGGAGTTTTTTTAGCTGAGGTATGAGGATGTTTTATGAGAGAGTTTTGCAGGGGGTCATATCAGGTGAAGAATTCCTGTTGGGCAGCATTAGCAGGTGTGCATTTGGGCTGTAGCTTTAACCTGCCTGTGTTTCATAGCCCTATGTTAATACCACAAGTGTGTACCAGCATAAGCCGGACTACACACACTCGCTGCAGCAGAACTAGAGACACCTCTGAGTTTGTGTGTGTGTTTGTGCTCTGTGTGAATGAGTGTGAAAGTGTGTGTGTGTGAGTATGTGTGTGTGTGTGCTTTTGTGCTCTGTGTGAATGTATGAGAGTGTGTGTGTGTGCTCTGTGTGAATGAGAGGGTGAAGGTGTGTGTGTATTATATGTTTCAGTCTTTTATTTTCAATTGTTCCTTATACTCTTCGCCCATTCTTTCAGAATGGCTGAAAATGATGGAGAACATTCAGTAGAACGGAGAACATTCCTCTCGGGCGCCCTCTGCTGGTGGAGACAGGAACAGCTCCTGCAGGCTGCAGTACTGAGACAGCAGAACAGAGGCGCGGGGGGAGCCCAGGGGAGCAAGTCGGCCTCCCACTGCTGCTTTTTGGAAGAAGTATAAATATCTCTCCCCTCCCCAGCCTCCTGCAAGGAACCCCTTCCCCCCTCCCCAGCTGTCCTGCTCCACACCTGTTGCGGCTCAAGACACTCTTGCTCATTTCAACCCCCCCTTACCCCTCTACACACACACTCATAGATCCTCTCCGAAATGCCCTGTACAGAATACCTTCAAAATAAACCTGTTTCTAGCTTTGCCTCAGACCATTCCGTTGTTATGTTTTTTTGGCGTGGTGGTTTGGTGGTATTTGTTTCCACTGTCGTTGTGTGTTCCTGTTCTTGTGATCTTGTTTATTTTTGAGGTGTTTTAAAAAAAATGTTATTTGGTCGTACTCGTGCTCATGCTCGTCTTCGGCTGAAAACCCCACAGCTCTTCCTCCATGAAAAAAGTGAAGATTCTATAGAGAGGGGAAACATGAATGAGTGAAAAAAATGAAAACAGTAAAACACCCTGTAATGGCTCCTTAGAAAGGTGAAACGTTGCTCAAGTCCCAGCCTGTGCAGTTTTGGAGTGTAGGACAGCAGAAGACTGACTCCCTCATCCTCTCGCCAAACTGCCTCCTCCGTCGCGTCCATCTTGTTCTGTTACTCCTCCCTCCTCTCTTTTGTCCCTCTCTTCTCCATAGCGAACTCTTTCCCACTCGGGCACCCAGAGAAAATCCGTTTTTCGAAACCTTACCTGACTGTCAGGGTACGCTTAGCTGCTGTGCTGTTTTATTTGGTGAATCAGTGTTTTTGACTCTTAGAGTATTGCCTCAGGTTGGGGGTAAGGGGGTGGGGGGGGTGTCTCCCCTGGTGTCTCCCCAGTTCCTGGTCTGTTGTTTGGGGGAGGGGGGTGGCTCCATGTCTGGATGTTGCACAGGTAGTTTCAGGTAACTCTGTTTAAAGCCTGTGAAGAAATGTTTTCAGAGGTGCAGCTGTCGCATGCCAGCTTCAGGTCCTCCAATCCCCATTGTATACAGCCCCGAAACCTCATCTCCCCTCACCCCCCCTACAGTCTCCAGTGTGAGAGACCACAGCCATACAAGGCTGCTGTTTACGCTCCTATCACCGTCGCGGCTGCACTTAGCTCTGAGCTCTAAGACATACGCTATTCCTGGAGCACCACTTCTGTGGCGCCAGCACTTTCTGTAAGTTTAGGGTTACACTCCCTCTGTGTTAAAGCGCTAGCACTGCCCTGCTGTAATATCAATGACCTGCCCACCTGTAATATCACTGACCTTCCATCTTGAATTAAGACTGACCTGCCCTCCTGTAATATCACTGACCTTCCATCTTGAATTAAGACTGACCTGCCCTCCTGTAATATCACTGACCTTCCATCTTGAATTAAGACTGACCTGCCCTCCTGTAATATCACTGACCTTCCATCTTGAATTAAGACTGACCTGCCCTCCTGTAATATCACTGACCTTCCATCTTGAATTAAGACTGACCTGCTCTCCTGTAATATCACTGACCTTCCATCTTGAATTAAGACTGACCTGCCCTCCTGTAATATCACTGACCTTCCATCTTGAATTAAGACTGACCTGCCCTCCTGTAATATCACTGACCTTCCATCTTGAATTAAGACTGACCTGCCCTCCTGTAATATCACTGACCTTCCATCTTGAATTAAGACTGACCTGCCCTCCTGCATTATCACTGATCAATTACCAGTAGCCCAACACACAACCCTGCAGATAACATAGTACCTGTGATTCTGAATGCATGTCCGCACAGCACTTTATCTCACCTGTGGTCAGGTGAGACCCACAAGGCTTCCCTCCGCCACCTCCCCCCTCCCCACGCCCCCATGAACCACAAACATTCAGTCCTTGTCAATATCCTCCAGCTAATAGAATGTTCTAAGATTAGCCAGTAATCAATACATTTTCAATAGCAGATTAGCCTATACCCCAAATCCAGAGCAAGAGAAACAAAATTCAAGTACACATTTAAAATCTACAAAGCAGCAATAAGTAATTACCCCCAGGTGAACGCAGCATCAGTTCCAAAACACAACTTTAAAAAGTCAATAAACCCACACGTTTCCGTCATGTAGTTTCTATGCTCTCCCAAAGGCGTCAAATGGCTTTATTGCCAACCCCGGGCCTTTTATAAATGCACCAGTCTGTGTGTGGCTATCGCCTTTCTTCCCCGTTTCTCCGTCTCCATATTCTATCACGGGAGTGTGCGCCACATCAAAAAAGATGTTCGGGAGATTCACGGCGACCATCGTTAGTCCCAGAATTCGATTGGCTCGCGGCTGCTCCCGAACCCTAAAAGTTGAAGATTCTAATCCTGGAGGTCGGTGAGTGTAAGGGGGCGTGTCTCTGATGCCCGGTTTTAAGTGTGTCTGAACTCCCAAATTGACGTCTAGTCTTTCTGTTCAGGTGCACGCAGACTGACCGTCCCTCTGGCCTTTTTCCTTGGAATTTTGGGGGAAAACTAATCCGCAGCCATGGTAAGATGGAGTCACCCGCATTATGGTATAATTATGTACAGAAATCGGGGTGTTCGTGAAATAAGGCAAAGACAGAAATCGAAATTGCACTCAGTAACGCTGGACATATGAACTATTAATTTAAAAAACGTTATTCAGAACTTTTATTTTACATTAAAATTTATATAAAATCATTTTCAGAGTCTAACTATTCTGAAATACTAGCCTACATGTTGTATATCGTACATAGTACAGAAACGTGAAGGAAAACTGCGAAAGCTATATATAAAATGTCGAATCAGGAGTAAGCACATTTCAGCTTTCCAATAGTTGGAATTAATATCATGCCATGATATAGGAATCATATTTGATCATAGACTATATCATATCGTCTTGTCTATTTCTTACATATTTTGTTTACATAGCTTGTGCATTTTTCGAGATGCACTGTTCATTTCTGGGCATCCAGTGAAGGGCAGGCGGATTACAAGAGATGTGTCAGTTGGTGCAGAGGACAATTGAGGAGTACAAGGGGAATTTTCTTAGTCGCGAGCTTTAGATGGTCCGGCAGTTCGCCCTCGCGTCGCGAGGATTGCAATGAGGCAGATTCCACGGAATTGGGTTTCCACGCGGCCATTTGGAGACACGACAAGAGCGTAATACGACTGACACAGTGTGTATTTATAGATGCACAAACGCCTTTTTAAAAAACCACCATAAAATGTAAACCACCGATATTGACCATAGGAAACACTAGTGGTCGATCTTCCCGGCTAATAGGCTATAACACAAACACAATGTGTTTTCGCAATGTTGCTGTGACATTAACCAAATGGTGCAGGGACAATGTTGTATATTTGAGGTGCTCATAGCCTAACGACGAAGAAGAGGATGGCGATGATGACGAAGGTGTTCTTCTTGTTGTAGAGTGAAGCGCAACAGGAGGCCCGCTCCTACTTGAGCGAGGAGATGATCTCCGGTGAGTTGGTACCCATCCGTTACACAGAATACGAGAAAGATACCTCATGCGCACTGATCTAAAGCTACCAATAATTAGGGATTTATTTTATTATTTTTATTGCGAGCAAGAGACGTCTCGACTATTATTTGGTCTTCGCCACGTCTCGTCACGTTGTCACTTACTAGAAAAATAATTAAATAGTCTAAATAACGTAGGCCTATTGTTGGGGTACTGATATTTATCATCAATAGCCGAATTTGTTGTTTATCATGCTCATAAAAAAGTATGCGGGTTATTTTTAGACTATTTTTAGAGCTTTAAGGGACACCTTTCTCCATAATTATTTACCATTGCAATTGCCCTATATTTTAACCAGAATTCTTCATATTGATAAATATATTTGATCAGAATGTTATTCAAACCGATGGGAAATCTCGTTTCTTATAATTGGTAATTATAATTACTAATAATCCATTATATTGTTGCTTACTAAACACTAACGCATAACTGCTCTTCCTTTTCTACTCGTTGTATTTTATGTGCACAAAAACACATAATGTGATTTAATTTAATGGAATAGTATCAATACACATACAACCCCGATACTACCAGTTCTACTTCTACAGAAGCACTACTTAGCGTTTCGCCGTGCAGTCTGTCCGTGCGTTTCTGACCGCGTTTATTGCGTTCTCCAGAGTTCAAGGCTGCCTTCGACATGTTCGACACTGACGGTGGCGGTGACATCAGCACCAAGGAGTTGGGTACCGTGATGAGGATGTTGGGCCAGAACCCCACACGAGAGGAACTGGATGAAATCATTGAGGAGGTCGACGAGGACGGTGAGCGGCGCCCACCCCGTTCACTTCTTAAGGCCATGTAAAATCCTCCTCTGACAAGTCCCAGCGCAGCAACCTGATGCGTATTTTGCGAATTAAACCTCTACGGTGTTTATTTTTTTAAAATGACTGTTCGAAGTAAAAGAGGGCACTTTTCTTTACGTAGAATGAAAAAAATATCACGTTATTTGATGAACATAGTGTTCAATTGAAACCCCCCCCCCCCTCCCCCTCAGGCAGCGGTACCATCGACTTCGAGGAGTTCTTGGTCATGATGGTCAGGCAGCTAAAGGAAGACCAGGCCGGAAAGAGCGAAGAAGAGTTAGCCGAGTGCTTCCGTGTGTTTGACAAGTGAGTCGCCGCGATCTTCTGTCGGGATTGGCTGCCTGTTAGCCGGTTGCCGTCAATCAAATGCATGGTTCGCGCCAGGTTGGGAGCCTCAGCTAAAAATACACGTGAAGTGACGTCACACAACGTATTCGGTCATACTATCCATTCATACAAGTTGATATTTACTGCAGCAATTTTGATTGAGTGCCTTGGTAAAGGGTACATTGGCAGTGCCCAACTTCGGAATCAAACTTGCAGCCATCTTGTTCCAAGCCCCACTTGCCCAGGATAATGAATAATTATCACACTTCTCTAACATTGGGCTTTGTGAATAGGTTGTGTTGGCGAATGTTTGTGACATCACAGTCATCCTGTACAGGCATTGACACTGCCTCCTCCAATCTGATCCCCTCTCCGCACATCAGCCAGCCACCTGTATGACTCGTCAGTTCAACATTATATATCATATTATGTTACATTATATTATATTACATCATATTATAAACAGTTATATGCACAGTTCCACAACATAGTGAGCACACTCCTATTCTGATTGCAGCCTCAAGAAGTAGACGAGGCTCCTGAAATGTAGTAATATAATATAATTTGAGCTACTTGACCACTATTAGTATAAGAGATATATTGCCACTACGATTGCTACAGCATAACTTGAGATGGAGTCAAATAGGCTATGCATAGACGTAACATACAGTATATTCATAAAATAAACATGATATTGAGAGTCTGTTGCTATGAAGCATGTAGTCCGCCAAGCGAGAGAGCACTGCTTACTGCTCTTATGGCATCAGAGCAAGCTAACTCTTCCAGACTCAATCCTGTACTACATTGTGGAAATGTTGCGTGTGCGTTGTGGAAACGTTGCGTGCGAGTTGTGGAAACGTTGCGTGTGCTTTGTGGAAATGTTCCGCGTGCGTTGTGGAAAACGTTTCACGTCTGGCCCATTCCTCACGTGTGTGTGTGCGTCGCTGTGTCCCCACAGGAACGCAGATGGCTACATCGACAGAGAGGAGTTTGCTCTGATCATCCGCAGCACAGGAGAAAGCATCACAGAGGAGGAGATTGATGAGCTCCTGAAGGACGGAGACAAGAATGCAGACGGCATGCTGGACTTCGACGGTGGGTACCCCCTCACTACCCTGGGGGTGTTTGGGGTCTCCAGTTTGTGATGGAGTTGTTGTGATCTGTTTCCCACAATTAATTGCCAACATTTCCCCCGTTATATAGAATTCCTCAAGATGATGGAAAATGTGCAGTAAAACAGGGACTCAAGGACATTCCTCCTCCCCGTGACCTTTGACCCCATCTGGCCCCTCCTCCTGCCGCTCTCCACAAGCTCCACCCCCCTCCTGTCTTTACAGAACTCGGCCTTTGACAGACAGACTCTTGGGTGAGGGTCAAGTGGCCTTTGATCCTCTTCTCTTTCACCAATGTGAAGCCACATCCAGGAAAGACAGCTGCATAGTGATCTTGACCTAAAAGCTGTGCTGGGGAGTGCAGTTGCCTTTTCTGCCATAGGGGGCCTCAAGATCTCAAGCCACCACAAACAGCACCCCTCCTTCACTACCCCCAGCAGTGTGACATCTAGCTCAGAAGTCAGACTTCGATGTTTCCTAGTCAACACCAAGGCCATGGACAGTGCACATCAACGTTTGTAAGGGTGTAATAAACTAATAAAAAAACGTCTGCCTTGTGTTTGGTTTGTCTAGCATTTGATTATGTATGTCTGTATGTTGATAGAGGAAAATTAATAAAAATATATTTTTTCCTTTTCTGCCTTTTTTTCCTTGGCTCAAAGCCATGTTGTTCAGATGGCAGGGATGTGTCTATATTATGATACGTACATTACAACCTTATGTATCCGCACAAGGGGAAACCATGCAAATATAAAACATAGCAAAGCATATGACCAAGGTAGGTATAACTTACACACTTTAAACATTAGGAAGAGGGGGGCACTTACTCCAATGGTAATAACAATTATGAATGTTACATGTTTTTAATATTTTAAAGCTATTTAATTTAAATCCAAAGTTCCATTATCTATGTGAACGGATTCCTCTTGGGTTTAAACAAGGCGCTGTAGAGACGTAGTGAGGTGGGGTGGGGGTTCCCTCCATGTGTATTAATAGTTGTAATTTTGTTTTGGGGAAACAGAAGAAGAACACAATCTGTATTTCTCTAAGCAGGGGGCTTTAAATACCTCTCCCATATGTATCAAATATTTTTTCTTATTTCGAATTGTTCAGTTAGAACATTCTCTAAAAGCTTAAACATCTTACTTAGAAGCAGGGGGAGCTGCAACATTTTGTACTCTAGAGTTCGAGGCTGAATGGTGGAATATGGGTAAACATTGCCACCTGCAGATTTTAGTTAATATTGCAAAATTAAAATGAAACCTGCGCTGGGGAATACTGCAAACAATGCATACAGACATGAAGGCAAATAACACATCTCGTCATATTTCACATGAAAAACAAAAACATTTTACAGCATATTTCATAAGAAAATATAATGATATTTCAAAGCTGTATCCACGCAAAGTAACTAGTATCTAGAGAAGCAAAGTGTGGTTTTGCAATGTGTGTGTACATTACATTACAGGCATTTAGCAGATGCTCTTACACACACACACACACACACACACACACACAGAGAGCAACTTACACATTGTTTTACATACAATCCTTTTATACAGCTGGAGTTTTACTGAAGGAAGTTCCTTGCTCAAGGGCACAGTGGCAGTGGTCCACCTAGGAATCGATCCTACAACCTTTGTGCTACAGCCCAGCTCCCTAACCATTATACTACACTGCTGCCACGTTGCTGTTAACTCTTTGAAGTACAGAATTTTGGAGCTCTGCAAAGGCACACATTTTGTTTATACTGATAAATTGCTTAAAAACTGTAACGACAGCATATAGGGACATGCTAAATCAAAGAGTTTATGTGGAGGCAGATTGTCACATTATCCTCAGTTGCTGTGTGTGTGTGTACGTGACAGTGTGTGTACACAACATTGATCCCTGGGGGTGTGTGGGTGGGACTGTGTGCTGAGTGTTTGGTAAATACTCAGGGCGTTATAAGGATGGTGTTGGAAGGGGTGGGGGGTTCACTCCTCTGTAAGAAGAGCTCAATGAGAGTGTCATTGTGTGTGTGCGTGTGCGTGTATGAGTGATTGAGTGTGTCAGAGACAGATGGATAAAATGGGGAGCAGCATGAAGAGGAAAGCTAGGCAGCACAAGGCGGAGGTGATGATCGCAGGTGAGCAGCTCAGGTAAGGAAGGAGAGGGAGAGAGGGCCACACTTGCTTCAGCTCTCCATCGTGAATGTGCTTGTGTGGAACTACAGTGCAGCACTGCGGTCCTTATACAGAACATCCCAGCCAGCACAGATTTCCTGTAATCCGCCTGTAGCATCGGAGGGATGGTATGAGGAATATCATAACGTTATTTCCACGTTCCTGCAATGTTGTGAAAGTGTTCTGTTTTCTGGGAGGGGGGCAGAGGGTTCCTTCCTTGTAACTAGTAGTGTTTTCGTTTGAGAGATACCTGAACTGGGCATACAGCATTCCACTCAGGCTCAGGCTCAGATCAGGTTTAGGTTTTTATGTTTAAGTGTAGGTTGAGTTTATATAAAAACTGGTTAAGTTCAGGTATGTGATAGTTCACCCAAAACAGATGGAGGCATAATTATTTTTTCCTTTCAATTAGATGTACCATGCATCCAAAGAGGAGTTTCTAGCGAATATGCTGTCTACATGAGTAATAAACGGTGGATTCATTACTCATGCTAATCATGCTAACCATGCTAACCATCAACATCCGAAAAACAATGGTAGTCTATGTACCCGCAGGCAGCATGCTCGAAATTGCATTCCAAAATGACTTCCCAGTAAATTCTAATCAAGTAGCTCCAACATGTGGTTAATTTGGAAGTTGGAACTATCACTTTAAGTTCAAGTTAAGACCAGTCTGAGTTCAGGTTAAATTCAGGCTAGGTTCAGGTTAAGATCTTTGCCAGGTGTTAGAACTGTAAGCTGTATTTTGTCCAGTTCCCCGACCATTGTGCCACTCAGCAGCGCACAGGGACATAACTATTACAGTCATGTCTCCATCTGAAGGCTGCGACTGCATGACAGCAAGCTGATCAAGGACAGGAGGTATCACCTGCGCACATACCCCAACTGCTTTGTGGCGCATGAGCTGACCGACTGGCTGATCGGCCACAAGGAGGCGCCAGATCGAGCCACCGCTGTGCGCCTCATGCAACGACTCATGGAGCATGACATCGTGCACCACGGTAACGAGCATGCTGGAGTGAGGTCACATGTATGTGTGTGCATGTGTGTGGGAGTGTGTGTGTATGTGTGTGTGCGCGTGTGTGAGTGCATGTGTGAGTGTGCAAGTGTGAGTGCGTGTGTGTGCATGTGTGAGTGTGTGTGTGCATGTGTGAGTGTGTGCGTGTGTGCATGTGTGTGAGTGTGTGCATGTGTGAGTGTGTGCGTGCATGTGTGTGTATGTGCGTTTGTGCATGTGAGTATGTGTGTGTGTGCATGTGTGTGAGCATGTGTGGGCGTGTTCATGTGTGTGTATGTAAGGGTGTGTGTGTTTGCGTATGCGCGTCTGCGTAAACACACATACATGCACACACACTCACACATGCACACACGAACGCACACACTCACACAACTGCATGTATTTGTGCATGTGTTTGTGTCTGGTGTGTGTCAGGGCTAAAATTAAATTCATGAGCTGAAAATGGCAATAACATTCTATAGGACTATACAATTATTTAATTGAATTTCAAGTAATTTCCTGAACTGAATTAGAATTGACCCGAACCATGGAGTGTATGGGCTCTCAGTGTGTGTGTGCAACTGCGTTTAACTGTATGTACTGTGTCTCTTTTCTTCAGTGTGTGACAAGTGCTCTGTGTTCAAGGACGCCAAACTGCTGTACCGTTTTCGTAGGGATGACGGAACTTTCCCCTTCAATACGGAGGTTAAGGTCTTCATACGCGCACAGAGACTCTATGAACAGTACGTAAGAGAACGCGACCCATATGAACGAGAAACTGAACTCGCTCCTGCATTTAACAGTACCGCGTGTGTTCGTCATGCGATATCCTACACGGACCTGACTTTCGGCATTTTCAGCATCACGCGAAAGGTCAGATCTTCGACGCATGGCAATTTCACGGAGCTGTCAGAGACGGCACTTCGTGTCTTTACTGCTTATCTTGTTGCTAATATTTTTTGAACAGCTATATGATTTGCGCATTCGCTCACTGCGCAACTACTAACCATAGTCAAGTACACTTTGCTGGTTCATACACGTAGCTCATGCTCGTTTGCATACTAATTGGCGTTAACAATCGTTTTCGATAACAGCTTCCAACAGGACTCTATACTACTCACCCTATGTTTCGTAACCGTACTGTGTGTGGACTTAACTGTACTAAGCACAGAAAAAGTAACTCATGATATTTAGCTGTAGTGTGAACGGGACCGCTGTGTGTGTTTGGCGTCTCAGGTTGATTTTGGGGCGGAGCTCGATCCTGCAGGTGAGGGAGGAGCTGGGCATGACCTATCAGCGGTCCTTCCCTGGCTGCCAGATGATTGATTGGCTGCTGCAGAACGGCGAGACGGAGAGCCGGCGGCAGGGCCTGGAGCTTTGCCGCGCCCTGCTGGAGCACGGAATCATCCAGCACGGTGAAGGAACGCCCCAAACCTCTACACCCCTAACACTAAACCCTCACCCCAAACCTCTACACCCCTAACACTACAACCCCTCATCCCAAACCTCTACACCCCTAACACTACACCCTCACCCCAAACCTCTACACCCCTAACACTACAACCCCTCATCCCAAACCTCTACACCCCTAACACTACACCCTCACCCCAAACCTCTACACCCCTAACACTACAACCCCTCATCCCAAACCTCTACACCCCTAACACTACGCCCTCACCCCAAACCTCTACACCCCTAACACTACACCCCTCACCCCAAACCTCTGCACCCCTAACACTACACCCCCTCATCCCAAACCTCTACACCCCTAACACTACGCCCTCACCCCAAACCTCTGCACCCCAAACACTACACCCCTCTACACTACCACTCTACACACTGGGTATGTGGTACCCAGGTTGTCTCCATAATAAAATGAAGATGAGTGTCTGTATGTATGTGTGTGTTTGTGGGTGTGTATAAGTGTGTGTGTGTGTGTATGTGTTTGTGGGTGTGTATAAGTGTTTGTGGATGTGTATAAATGTGTGTGTGTGTGTGTGTTTGTGGGTGTGTATAAGTGGGTGTGTATAAGTGTTTGTGGATGTGTATAAATGTGTGTGTGTGTGTGTTTGTGGGTGTGTATAAGTGTGTGTGTGTGTGTGTGTGTGTGTGTGTGTATGTTTGTGGGTGTGTATAAGTGTTTGTGGATGTGTATAAATGTGTGTGTGTGTGTGTGTTTGTGGGTGTGTATAAGGGCGTGTGTGTGTGTGTTTGTGGATGTGTATAAATGTGTGTGTGTGTGTGTGTGTTTGTGGGTGTGTATAAGGGCGTGTGTGTGTGTGTTTGTGGATGTGTATAAATGTGTGTGTGTGTGTTTGTGGGTGTGTATAAGGGTGTGTGTGTGTGTTTGTGGGTTTGTATAAGTGTGTGTGTGTGTGTATGTGTTTGTGGGTGTGTATAAGTGTTTGTGGATGTGTATAAATGTGTGTGTGTGTGTGTGTGTGTGTGTGTGTGTGTTTGTGGGTGTGTATAAGGGCGTGTGTGTGTGTTTGTGGGTGTGTATAAGGGTGTGTGTGTGTGTTTGTGGGTTTGTATAAGTGTGTGTGTGTGTGTGTGTTTGTGGGTGTGTATAAGGGTGTGTGTGTGTGTGTGTTTGTGGGTGTGTATAAGGGTGTGTGTGTGTGTTTGTGGGTTTGTATAAGTGTGTGTGTGTACCCAGGTTACCTCTATAATAAAACAGTTTTCCTCTCCCCACAGTGTCCCTGAAGCACCACTTCTTCGACAGCGCTCTGCTCTATCAGTTCTGCATTAACTTCCGGAGGAGGCGTCGTCTGGCTGAGCTGCTGAACGATAGCGATGGAGACGGGACGGGTGGGGCTGGAGGGGCCGAGCCTCTCACACAAGAGAACTTCACTGACAGCCCCTTCACCCTGAGGAGGAGTCTCCCCCAGAGCAACAGCAGCTTCCTGTCTGGTACATGCGTACGCACACACACACACACACACACACATACATATATACACAAACACACACACACACACACACACACACACACACATTTACATTTACATTTACATTTACATTTTAAGCATTTAGCAGACACTCTTATCCAGAGTGACTTACAAGATGTGCATAAATACATGGTAGGAAGAATCATAGATCACGCAAGAGATCAGTGCAGTAATACAGCGATAGACATCATTGCAGGCAGCTGCGTATCATACCTGTAACACTAGGAAGGAAAAGGTTAGTAATTTATTTTATTTTATTTTTGAATGGAATAAGCAGGGGTATATAGTGTTGAGCAAGATCGCAAGTGATTCCGCGGTCCTGACCGATTGCGGAAGGTCGTTCCACCAGCGAGGGGTCAGGACAGAGAAGAGACGAGACCGCGAGGAGCGGCTGCCAGGCGCCCGGAGGGATGGGGCAGTCAGTTTGCCAGAGGAGGCGGAGCGGAGGGGTCTGGTTGGGGTGTAGGGAGTGATGAGTGACTGGAGGTATGGGGGAGCAGTACCTCTAGCCGCTTGAAAAGCAAGCACCAGTGATTTGAATCGGATGCGTGCTGCGATGGGGAGCCAGTGTAGAGAGGAGAGTAGAGGGGTGACGTGGGTGAACTTTGGCTGGTTGAACACCAGACGAGCGGCAGCATTCTGAACTAGTTGCAGTGGCTTGATGGCACAGGCCGGTAGGCCTGCCAGCAAGGAATTGCAGTAGTCCAGACATGAGATCACCAGGGCTTGGACCAGGAGTTGTGTGGCCTCTTGGGTGAGGAACGGTCGGATCCTCCGGATGTTGTGGAGGGAGAATCGGCAGGTCCGAGTGATCGCTGAAATGTGGCCCGAGAAGCACAGCTGGTTGTCCAGGGTCACTCCAAGACTCCTGGCAGACTGGGACAGAGACACTATGGAGCCTTCAACAGTGATTGACGCATCAATCATCGGGGAGCGCTTCTCTGGAAGAAAGAGCAGCTTTGTCTTCCCCAGGTTCAGCTTCAGGTGGTGGGTGGACATCCATGCGGAGATGTCAGCCAGGCATGCAGAGATCCGTGCCGGGACCTGGGTCTCAGATGGAGAGAAGGAGAGAAAGAGTTGAGTGTCATCGGCATAACAGTGATAGGAAAACTATGAGCAGAGATAACAGAGCCAAGTGACTTGGTGTACAGGGAGAATAGGACGGGGCCTAGCACCGAGCCCTGCGGGACTTCGGTAGAGAGAGTGTGGGGAGAGGAGAGGGATCCTCTCCAGGCCACCTGGTAGGACCGGTCAGCCAGGTAGGACTCGAACCATGTTAATGCAGATCCAGAGATTCCCATCTCGACGAGAGATGAGAGCGGTGTCGAATGCAGCTGACAGGTCGAGGAGGACGGAGCTAAGGGATTGGGACTTGAAGAGCCTCAGTGACCGCAAGGAGAGCAGTCTCTGTGGAGTGGCCTGCCTTGAACCCAGATTGGTTAGGAACACACACACATACACATACACATACACACACAAATACACATACACACAAACACACACACACACACACACACACACACACCTGCACACATTATGCAGCCCCGCAGGTCGACACGTAACTGGCAGTCACGGCTCCCAGGAAGGGAAGGATTGACTGGATTGACAGTGTCTCATCACGCACCAGCGACCACCGCTGGTCAATTGGGTGCCCACGTGTCTCATGCCTGTGCAAGCTAAACTTGTTGACTGCGGTGTGAAAAGAAACGGCAGCTGAGATCACGTGTTTTGGAGGAGAGCGAGTGCCTGTCTACGCTCTCCCGAATTGACAGGGGAGGTTGCAGCGAGTAGAATACGGTTGGGCGTTCCAAACTGGGAGAAAAAAGGGAAAAAGCATTTTAAAAAGTTTTTAAAGAACACTCTCCCACACACAGACATGAACACAGTCTCTATCACATACATTCACACACATTCTCATTTCCGCACACATAATCACAGATAATACAAGACAGCAGTTAAAATATAAGATACACATACCAAATGCACAATGTGCTCATGACACTTCTGTGTTTTTGTGTTGTGTGTGTGTGCGTGTGTATGTCTGTGTGTGTATGTACGTGTACGTGTACATGTTTATGTGTATGTGTGTGTGTGTTTGTGTGTGTGCAGTGCAGCACAGTAAGGATATCAGGGTGTTGTCCTCAGTGCGCAGAGGGAGTTGGCCCTCACAGCAGAACAGCCCTGGTGGATACTTCCCCCCCGCGCCTCTCTCCACATCACTGGCTAAGTGCAACCCCAAATCAGGTCAGGGACAACATACCTGGTCCAGCACACTCTGTCTGAGATACTGCACATCGGGGGTCCCCAACCCTGGTCCTGAAGGGCCACAGGGTCAAGAAACCAGGTGAGGAGATTTAACTGTGTAATCAGCTACATTAATTGATCAATTAATGCTGAGTAACAATGAAAGCCAGCACACCCTGTGGCCCTCCAGGACCAGGGTTTGGGACCCCAGCCAGACCCCGTGGCCCTCCAGGGTTGGGGACCCCTGCAATACTGTCTATATTATTACAGATTTTGCTTTTATGTATAGAGGTATGCCTCTAGGTGTGTATTTACCTATACAGCACCTGTGTCTGTGGGTATTTGTTTTTTCACCATAACCTCACTCACCATTCTGACCGTGATTGGCTGGCTCTGATCGACTGACTGTGATTGACTGATATCCCTGATTGACCTTTATTAGCGGGCTCTGATTGGTTGAATCTGATTAACAGTGCTGAGGAGGAAAGTGACCTGCCAAGAGCTGCTGTCTCCTGGGGCACCGTTTATCAAGAGGGTTCTGACAGTAAGCGACCCGAGCGTGTCAGTGTGCCAGTGTCAGCGTGTCAGAGCATCAGAGCATCAGTGTGTCAGAACACCAGTGTGTCAGTGTGCCAGTGTCAGCGTGTCAGAGCATCAGAGCATCAGTGTGTCAGAACACCAGTGTGTCAGTGTGCCAGGGTCAGCGTGTCAGAGCATCAGAGCATCAGTGTGTCAGAACACCAGTGTGTCAGTGTGTCAGAGCTTCAGGGCGTCAGTGTGTCAGAACATCAGTGTGTCAGTGTGTCAGAGCATCAGAGTGTCAGTGTGTCTCTCTGTAGGTAGTGGGAGATGCTGTGGGCTGGGGGTTTGTTGTTCGCGGATCTGTTCCCTGTTATATCCAGGCTGTGGATCCAGGGGGACCTGCTGCTGCAGCAGGAGTCAAGGTAATAATACGCACACACACACATTACATACACACTCACTCAATCTCTCTCACACATACACACACACACACACACACACATTACACACACACTCACTCACTCTCTCACACATACACACACACACACACACACACACTCTCTCTCTCTCACACACAGACACACACATACACTCACTCACTCACCCTCTCTCACACATACACACACACATACCCACACACACACACACACATACCCACACACACACTCTCTCTCTCTTTCTCTCACACACACACACACACACAGACACACACACTCACTCACTCACTTTCTCACACACAAACACTCACTCACTCACTCATTCTTTCTCACACACACACAGGACAGTAAAAGAGAGAGTTTTCCTCCCCAGGCACGTCAGTTTGTGTACCAGGTGAACGGGCTCTGTGTCCTGCACCTGGATTACCGTGCGGTCACCAGACTGGTCATGACTGGTCCACGCACGGTCGTTCTGGAGATGATGGAGCCTCTCGACTGAGGTGATGAGACCCAACCTGTTACAGGTGTAACAGACATATGGACAGCATTCAGTTTCCACTTTCAATTTTTAGCTGTACCTTTGCTCACAAGTCAATTACAACACTGAAAAATATTTTTGTAGCTTAAGTACTTAAAAAATATATATTTAAAAATCAAATACGTTTTCAAATAGATTTAAAATACCTCGCAAATACTTATCAAATACTTTTCAATACAACTTAAATGCTTTCATCAATTGGCTTGCATTAGTCAAATCAAATTACATTTCAAAAGCTTTCAAAGTTAGGTTACAAAGATGTGGCAAATGTTTTTCACACACAACAAGACTGTTTGTGGGGCCTCCCGCATGGTCCAGTGTTTTCAACGTCCCACTCTGACCACGGCGACCGTGGGTTTGATTCCACCGGCCATGCCAGAGTCGGCTCTGGCCGGGAGTGCCACCGGGGGCAACAATTGGCTGTCCGCCCAAGGAAGGGGGGAGGGAAGCCGACATGAAGTTCCCTGCACACAGGAGTAGTTCTGTAGTACTGGGTTGCGGTCTATGGCATGGCGGGGGCCGTCACAGGGCTACAGCAGCGAACTCACATTACGAGGGGGGGATTGACTTGGAAAGCGGGTGTAATTGGCTACCAAATTGGGAGAAAAATGGGAGAAAATCTAAAACAAGACTGTTTGTAATCACTGTGACTCTCAGATAATCTCTTTAATACACTGATGTGTTCTTGTAAAATGGCTAACATAGCCTTGCAATGACTCTTATAACCTATGATCAGAAATGGGAAATAAGATCTGTTACTGTATGTTTTCATACAGTAATACATAGACGTATAGCATAAATGTTCAAATTGTTTGTTGTAAAATCCATATAAAAGTCAAATATCTCAATGTACTTTCCAAAGTCCTCCCTGAAATGAAACACTTTGTATTTGTATTCGAAATCACTGTTAGCTTTAAATGTACTCTTAAATGTACTGTTATTTTCTAAATGTATCTTTTTTCTGTATTTGAAAGTACTGGTCTGCTAGCTTGCCTAACTGAATTTCTCAGCTGTATATTAAATTATCAGCATTAATATGCTACACTAATTGCTCTCACATGCAGACCAAAGTTTATTGATACGTTTTTCCATTATAGTTTGATAGTTGTTTGTACCTGTTTTTATTTATTTTATTTCTATCACACTTTATTCCAAGCTTTGGCCTGCTGTCTCACTCCTACAGTTACCAGCGGTACCCTGTGACTTAGAGACATGAGATACAAAGGCCTTATCTTTAAACTGGTGATGGCCCTGAACATGTTTTTCAGAATTTCAGAATGTTCTGTCATTACTGTCCACTTTCACTTATAAACAGCTGCTTATGTCGTTGTTGTGAATAAAACTGATTATAAATACAGAAATACGTGTATGCAGTCAAACAAACTAACAGGTGAGTCTAAGTTTAAATAATAATAATACTAATATGTTTATATTTGAATATATTTGAAGCACCTTTTTAGGAACCCAAGGATGTTGTACAGTATAAAAATAATAATAATACAAAATCGACACCATTTAAAAACAAAACCAAGTCGCAGATGGAGAAGCTTCGAGTAAACAGCGCCAGTGTCTTCTCCTCTCGTTCTTCAGTGATCTTCAGTGATCCGTAAGGGCGTTTTCACACCTGTAGTTCGTTTGATTTGTTCCGAATCAGGGACTAATTTGGTACAATATTGGATTTACCCCTTGGTTCGGTTCCTTTTCATGCGGCAATACTTCTAAGGGGACCAAAATGTGTAAACAAACGCCATGTGTGAGCAAACTGTTCCCTCATTGGTTAAGGGGTTATTTTATTTAATGGACAGACAGTCTAATAGTTGTGTGTATTGCACTGATATAGAGGCAGTTTCATTCACAGAAAATCCTAACTGTATAATACAGTTGGCAGAATAACCTGTTAAACTCAATATATTGTGGCATCCCAAGGGGCCGCACAAGAAAATGGCTGCCTGGCCCTTTAATTCTTGGGAGCCGCTGGAGAAAAAAAAAACAGTTTCAAGCAGCCTGCTATAACGATTCCAGCTAAATTTTGCAACGTACAAGATCATTTCTATTACAACATTATGTGGTTAGCATTAGCAATACCAAGTGGAGAAACTCACCATTTCCATCCAAGTAAACACCAGGAGAATGGCTGGCGGTGGTGGTGGTAGTGGCCAGTGATGCTGTGCCAAAGCTAGCTTCATAGGCTATAATATCCACGGGATCAACAATGGGTTTAGTCCCGAGGATTTTGTCAAGCTCGTCAAATCAGGGAAACTTGTCTCTCTTCCCCTGAAGTCCACTTTTGCGAAGAGAATCTTATATTTTAACATATTGTTGCCAAAGTTTCTTTGGTTTCATGCAACACTGTTTGGCAGACCTGTGAAAGCCCCTCTCCTTAAGTCATTCGCTAAACATTTTGTAGATCTGTGTTTTTGTGCGTTTTCACAAGCTGCCCACATATATGATTGTCTGCCCAAATTTCAATAAGGCATTGTACCTCATCGCTGCTCTAAGTTAAACCACAACTCTTTTTGCTGCCACTTTGATAGCAATAAGCAAAATGGGTTGCCCATAATTCAAAGCATGCCAAACCCATCATGCAGAGCAATTTGGGTCGGACTGCATTCTCACTACAAAGGAACCGCTCCAGAGTTTGCCTGAAAGCAATTATTTTGGTCCGCACCAGAGTGCGATTGCTGTGTTCATATATGCCCAATAGAACCGAACTTAGGGGGAATCGGTCCAGGGTTCAAAATGAATGCTCCAAACGAACTAGGTGTGAAAACGCCTAAGAATCAACTCTTTTTTTTTTTTTTTTACCCTGGCCTTCCCTTATATAGCTACATCTCAGACCGGTTATGTCTGCGTTGTTTATTATTGAACCTGGAACCTGTTATTTCACCATGGTTTACTCTTACAAAGGTCATCGTTACCTGTCTCCTGTCTGCCCGCTCAGGATATCAGGGACCACTGATGAATTTTAGCAGAGAAACTCAGACGGGCTTCAGACAGCACAGACAGAGCTGTTCGGGTCGTAGGAGCTGGCGCGCTGCCTGGTGTGTTGTGTGTTTCTTTGGTATTTGTGGTGAAAAGAAGAGGCACAGGCCCCATGTGGTGCTCTGTGGGTACCCACATCTCCCCGGCAGCAGTGAGGGAGGGAGAGGGGCATTGGGCTTTGCGCATTGCGCTGTGGCTCAGTGGAGTTTGGCCTTCACTGCTGCTCCAGTAGGGAATTACAGATAAGTAAGCCTGAATATTGTAGCAATGAGAATGGAGCAGGAGTCCTCAGCCTTGGTCCTGGAGGGCCACAGGGTGTGCTGTTTGTTTGTTACTCAGCACTTTATTGATCTATTAAAGCAGCTCATTACACAGCCACCCCACCTCGCTTAGGTTCTTGGGTCTAAATTGGTTGCTTTAAGTCGAATACAGAAACCAGAAAACCCTGCGGCCCTCCAGGACTTGAGTTTGGGACTCTTGCTTTAGAGCCTAGTGTGACCATCAAAGTTTAATTAGGAAATGTTGTTGTAACAACAAAAATGAGCTTGGAACTTTGGAAAAGGTGGGCTTGGTCCACTTGACAAAATTCTCAGCTACATTACTTAGCTCTCTCTCTTTTTGTTAAGGTTAGGCAGGTTACCTAAAATGAGTTCTGATTAATATGAATTTGACTGTAGAAAACTAAAGCAAGTTGAATGTGTTTGTACCCAGCATAACAATCAGGAGGGAGGAGGTCCTAATCTTTCTGCCTTGAATGGGTGAACTGTCAACTGTACAACAATTCAAGGGTGCTACATTGATGGTGATGGTGAGTGTGTGCATTTGTGCATGAGAGAGATGAATGTCACAGTCTTCCATTAGACCTAAATGTACTAAATGAAGTGCTACTCCTCAAAGCCAGTCTACTTAGACCTTAGACAAGAAGATGGCTGGTAAACTCATAATGGTGATATGTGCAGGTGGGGACAACTTTAACTAGATTATATGGGCCAACCAGATTTGAGTTATGAACATCTGATTTGGAAAAACCTTACTAGTGACTATTGCCATAGTCTGAACCACATACACCGATGGCAAACCAGGTAGTAGCCCAGGGTAAAAATAACACGTGATCCCCATTGTAAGGAAAGAAGTCCGGGAGGGTATGACACTGTGAGAAGCACTGCACCACCAGGGGTTGTTATGAGGCACAGCACACATCCGATGTTCAGCCATTGCCAGGCGCAAGCAGCGTCTCGCCACTCCATGTTACTTAGCAGTTCAATTTTACAGCCAAGACGCCCCCTATTGGGCATTTCGGTACATGCCATTTTAGCCTGTAACGCACAAAAGAAATCCCTTCAGCCTCACATTGTTCGAGAAACCAAAGAACTGGGATCTGAGGGAGGTTTGTGGCCTTTATCCAACAGGTTACAGAGGGTATGGGGAACCTTTAACGCCGCATCTCTAAGATTTCCTTGCTCAACTACTCTCTCTGTCGGCACAATGAGTTGTTTTATGCAAATTACTCCTATGTCACTTCCGCTCTTTTTCTTACGCCATTTTGAATAGATCATGTTCTGGGATACGATGTATTGTCCGTAAAAATATACAGAAAAATACTGGTGATTTTGAAAAAATCATTAGCAGATTTTTCAGTGTATTATTTTTGACCTCGCCACATAACACCCGCAGTACTTTGGATTCTCATTTCCAACATTATAAGCTTATATTAAAGATCAATCTGGCTAGCTAGCGAGCGAATGAGTTGCCTCTGCACTTCATCGCCGGCAGCCGAAAACAGAGCGGGGCAGTTGCAGCTCAGAGTCGGGAGACTCAGTCGCTCTTTCGCACCGGAGTGTCATCTTTGAAACTGGCTCATTCTGGCAGTCCGTTAAGGAAGGGAGGAGAACCGTCAGCGGCCACAGTTTAGTTCTTATGGGAGTACCTAGCCGCCCAGCCTCACACAGCCAGGTAAATATGACCGGCGTAATCAGTTACTTTAGCAAAGGATCACTCGTCTCCTATTATCTTTCGGACAGAATTCTCCCGGAGCTCTCCCTGTCTGCCGGTTCAGCCAGTTAATCGCGGGTGAACTCGGGTTGCTGGTGCAGCCTAGACCCGGCACGTTTTCCTTTGTGGTACTAGTTGTGGTACCATCTACTACTGTACTAATTGGTTCAGTATTGATGTGGTTGTAGGTCGTGATTTTGCGTTCTCTGGTTGGCTTGATAATTGCGCCTTTAAAGTTATTACCTAGCTAACGTTAGATGACTAGCTCAGTTTACTTAATTTAGGTAACCAGTATAATTAACTAGCTAGCTAAAACAAGGAACTAGCTAACTATTCGCTAACAACACACCAGCTAGCCTAGAGACCGCCTAGAGATATTAATTTTCCGATTTTGCACCACAAAAGGCAGTTTTAGCCAGCGTCTTCAACAGACTTAACATGTTGACAGCGGTGGTACCCGCGGTGGTACCCAACTGACTCGTAGCTAGTTTGCTAGTTTGCTAGTTGATGAGTAAACTGTCTGGTAGACTTGAATGACTACAAAATCCACGGGCGAGCTAACTGTCAGCTTGCTGTGTCTTTTTACTATCGTTTGACTAGCTTGCCGGCGAACAGGTAACGTTAGCGTATATATGGTTATTTCACCGCCGCCTCTTTGACACGTTAGGTGTAGTGCAAGGCTATATTAGCAGCTAACTGCCTCCGAAGTAACTGTCCTTTGCCAGAAAATACGGAGGACAGATTTTTTTTTTTACACAATCCAACCAATCTAACCACACATGGGGCCATGTATCGACCGACTGTACACTTCAAATTAGCTCTTTTACTTTGCATGGATTGGCTGAAACGTTAATGTAGTTTTGGAAGACAGCTCTGTTTTTAAGGGAGTGTGTCATCTTCCAGACCGCACAATTTGACGCGCTTCGAAGTTTGTGTACCAGCCCCCCCGCAAGAGAAAACTACATAGCTCTTAAAGCGTCACGACCAACAGCTACTTGCACCCTCACGATTCCACCTGCGAGCCGCCGAAAAGCCAGACGCAGCCATAATGAAACCCCACTGAGTGCAGACATGATGTGTTGTATGGCTCCGCTAACTCAATAGGAGGCACCATTCCGTGAGCACAGGGCCGCAGAGGCTAAGATCTTACATAAGCCTCTGTAGCGCCATCTACCAGCTATGAGAGAAAGGCAGCCGTTGGGGTTCGAGTGCTGGGGTGTGGCCGTGAGGGCAGGGAGCACAAGATCCAGATGGGAGGGGCACCATGGTTTACCCCCAAATAAAGTACTTTGCCTCAGCATAACTGTATAAAAGTGTGCTGATGATGCTATCGGATGTAAGACCACACTCACAAGTAATGTGTTGTTGATGGCATATGCTGATGATGAGAAAGTGAAAGTGTGTGCACAGTTTGGCTTGAGCAGTGCTTGGACAGGGAAGAGTCTCTGCTAGATACAGATGAAGGCTTGTGGGGTGGGGTGTGATTTGATGTTTAAGTGTGGGGTGCTGTTGTGATGTGTAGGTGTGGGTTGTGACGTGTGGGCTGTGGTGTTTGGGTGTGGGCTGTGGTTGGGTGGTGATGTGATGTTTAGGTGTGGGGTGTGATGTTCAGGTGTCGGGTGTGGTGTTTAGGTGTGGGTTGTGGTGTGGTGTTTGGGTGTGGGGTGGTGGTGTGATGTTTAGGTGTGGTGTTTAGGTGTGGGGTGTGATGTTTGGCTGTGGGTTGTGATGTTTGAGTGGGTTGTGATTGGGTGTGGTGTTTGGTTGTGGGGTGTGATATTTGGGTGTGGTGTGGTGTGATGTTTGGGTGTGGTGTTTGGTTGTGGGGTGTGATATTTGGGTGTGGTGTGATGTTTGGGTGTGATGTTTGGGTGTGGTGTTTGGTTGTGGGGTGGTGGTGTGATGGTTTGGGTGTGATGTTTGGGTGTGGGGTTCGAAAGGCTGTGTGATAGTTCAAGTGAGAAGAAGAGCTGGAGCTCCACCTACACCACTTCCCTTGTGTTCTCCATGAGATATAAATGATAGTTTAGTTATAGTTGGATGTACTGTAGATATTCACATTGTGTTGAGTCCTGTGTGCGTCTATGACCATAGCAAATGCCTACATTTACGTGTTATGGTAGACGTAATTGTTGTTGCTATCATTAATATTCTGATTAGAGAAACCATGAGTTCGAAGCTAGCTTAGCTAGCCATTTTCTCTGGGTAAAACATCATGCTGTTCATTCTTCAACTGTTGCCTTAAACGCGTTAATTATCATCATCCCCTGATACAGGTGTAAATTACGTTCAGCCTATTTGAGTGTTTATTGTGGATGTACGATGCATATATTGAATGGCCGTGATACAGCTAATGTTTGTATCAGTGCATGCTCTGTGCATGTTCAACATGTGCTCTGTGCCCCCCCTTGGCGGAATTTACGTGATGCTTATTTGGTAATGCATAGGGCAGTTTAGCTGCCGTTTACTGAGGCTGCTATTTATTAGCTCATTCATTATGCACCGTATGTAGGTTATGGGAGCTGGTTATGAATGATGTGTTGAAGTGCTGTTATGTATGTTAATTGTACTTCATATTTGTTTTATCTTACAGAAACCACACACATTAGGATCAGGTGTGTCACACAGGTGTGTCAGTGCACACATACTAAGAGCAGGTGTGTAAACATACACACGCATATATACGCCTTGATTCAGCAACACAATTCTAAAGGGTTGATTGCTTTAATAAACGACCAAAGAAGAAGTTGTCTGTCTCTGTTCTGACCGACACACGGGAATGAATAAAGAACCAAAACAAGAAGATTATACAGTCCACATTAGCCTCCCCAACATTGGTCCTTCGAGTCGGATTGGTTCCACTTTACTCCCGAGATGCAGACACCCATTGGCGGAGCCCGCTCCAAGTGGGACAGACATCCAGATTCAGGAGGGAGAGAGTTACATAGAGTATTTTCTGCAAGCACCGGACGCACCAGGGAGTTTAAATAGTTTAAATATCAGTGCTATTCCCCCAGCAGAGCCTTCACAGCAAGGCGTTTTTGTCACGGTTCGAGGGAGGCATAGTCGCCGTCCCAAGGAGGTCAGAAACCAAACTCACTTTTTGAATCGTTTCGAATCCATTTATACAGCTGGATATTTTACTGAAGCAATTCAGGTTAAGTACCTTGCTCAAGGGTACAACAGCAGTGTCCCACCTGGGAATTGAACCTGCAACCTCTGAGTTACAAGCCCTGTTCCTTAACCACTATGCTAACACTGCTGTCCCTCGTTTTTGGAAATGGTTTTAGAAATAAAAAGCTATCTGAGCACACTGGCTGTCGTGGCATTTGTGTACATAATCTTATTAGGGTGCCTGTTTTGCAAAGCAAAGGCACCCTATTGTTATTCCTCATACTTCTTTTTTCTTTTTTCCTTTTTTTCTTTATTCTTCCGTACAAAACTTTGGCGCGTTTCCAGCACACACGCAAAAAATACATCAAAACGTGCGCCTCGAACGGGAATCATGTGCTATTACTTTTCTTAGCAATTTTTTTGGCCCATTCATAGAATGGAGCGGAATGTTCACAGCTAGAGTGAGTGATGTCACAATGCCCCTGCTGAAGGACTCTAATTATGAACATTCCGCTCCAGCTGTGAACATTCCGCTCCATAGACTCCCATGTTAAGTGCCATCTGACGCTGTTAAGTGAGTAGTGTAGTCTCACACACACAGAGGATTGTGGGTAGTGTAGTCTCACACACACACACACACACACAGAGGATTGTGGGTAATATCACACACGGGATTGTGGGTAGTGTAGTCACACACACAGAGATGATTGTAGTAGTGTAGTTTCTCACACACACACACACACACACACACTCAGAGGATTGTGGGTAGTGTAGTCTTAGCAGGCACCCTCAACATTTCCGTGGAATTTTTTTCTAGTTTATATTAAAACCTCTCAGCCTGCTGTAAGTGTTGCCTGTAGTAAGACATATCTTAAATGTGGATTGTTAAATGTTAGATCACTTTCCCCCAAGGCGGTTCTTGTGAACGAACTAATCACGGACCATAGTTCTGACCTGATTAGTTTCACTGAAACCTGACTTAGGCCTGACGAATACAGTGTACTTAATGAGGCATCTCCTGATGGTTATGCTAGCTGTCAAGCACCGCATCTGTCCGGTAGAGGGGGCGGTGTTGCTGTGATTTTTGCTACAAAATTTAGTTTCACACCTAAATGTGGGGATAAGTTCTCCTCTTTTGAATTGCTTGTTATGCTTTATGGACAGTCAAAAGATAAAGTTACCTCCTTCCTCTTAGTAACTATTTATAGACCACCTGGACCGTATACTGTCTTTCTTTCTGAGTTTGCAGAGTTTTTATCAAGCTTGGCAACTATGACAGATAAAGTTGTGATTGTTGGAGATTTCAACATACATGTTGATAATGACAGTGACCCTTTAGGACTGGCTACAAACCACAAGCTACACAGCCCTATAGCACTGCACGTGAGGAATATGAGTACCAAGGGGAGGGAGCCGCTGAGATGATGCCCCTCACCGATCCTCATCCCCCCCACCAACCCCTTATGCGGTCTTCTTGCGTCACGGCAGCCGGATCAAACCCAACATATAGGGGGCCGAGGCCAACCATTCCCAACTTCAGTACTCGAGACCCCTGTCAGTTCGCTCGGCTGAGGATTGCTCTAGGAAACCTGCCAGCCAACACGACTGAGCTCTTCAAGTACCAGATCCTAGTGGATCACCTAAAACTGGAGGAGGCATGCCTAGTGGCTAACTCATACCTCAACTCCCTGACCCCATACTCCGACACAATGGCAGCCCTCAACGAGAAGTATGGACAGCCGCACCAGATTGCCCTGAAGAGAATTGCCAGTGTTATGGATTCACCTGACGTCCGTCGTGGAGACACTGCCGCCTTCGAGAAGTTAGCTCTACAGGTCCAGTCCTTAGTGGGCATGCTGAAGACACTGAATCCAGAGGGCGACAGCGAGCTACGGTGTGGGTCTTGTAGCATGTCTACTCAGTTACCCCCTGAGATGAGTTCAGACTCTCGCCGTTGCATGTTTCATCGACCAGGCGCCGTCTACACCCTACATAACTTTTCTGAGTGGCTACAGTATGAGTCCTGGTGTCAAGACTTCGACGGTCAGACGTCAGGTAAGGGGCAGAAAGAGAAGAATCAGAAGAAGTTTGAAGGAAGGTATGGGAAGTGCACAGCCTCCGTTCTTCATGGAGGTAAGGAGAGTCCGGAGAAGAATACAGCCTCCGCCTCAGAGAAAAGGGGAGGTAAAGCCAAGCCTTACCGTCCATATTGTGAAAACGCTGAACATTGCCAAGGAGCAAGTAACGGAGTGGATCCAGACTAACAGGAATTGCTGGTGATGTGGGAGGTCCCATCAGGTAGCTCAGTGTACACTCAAGAAGCCTTGCGGCCTCTGCCAGGTTAAGCATCTACAAGTCCTTCATGAGGTTAACGCCATAACAATTAAGCTCCAAAGGAGGTGGTGATGCCAAGCCTCAGAAACACAAAAAGATGGCGGCATTTCCGGGATTCACAGGGGTGAATAAAAAACCAAAACAAGAAGATTATACAGTCCACATTAGCCTCCCCAACATGTGGGGTGTGATGTTTGGCTCGCCAGGGACCTGGAGCGAGCCACGGTCTACAGCGCAGAGATTCAGAAGTTGATCCAGGCAGGGTCAGCGTCTAAGTTCATCTTCAGCGCACTCAACAACGAAGGAGAATTGTGGTACATCCCTCACCACATGGTGAGTCACAACGGCAAGAATCGCCTTGTATTTAATTTCTGAATCAGTCCCTGCTGCCTGGACCAACGCTGGGTGCGTCACTCCTAGGAGTACTACTGTGCTTCCGTGAGCATCCCGTCACGATCAGTGGGGACTTTAAGGGGATGTTTCATCAAGTCCGCCTCCTACCTGAGGACAGAACCCTCTTGAGATTCATGTGGCGCGATGTGAAGATAGACAAGCCCCCAGACGTCTTCAAGTGGAAGGTACTTCCCTTTGGTACCACCTGTAGCCCGTGCTGTGCGACTTTCGCGCTGCAGAAGCACGTCACAGCAAGCCTGGCGACGACGATGGATCTTCGGTGGGAAAATATTTATCTGTTAAGGGGATGTGTTTATTGTGGATGTACGATGCATATATTGAATAGCCTTGATACAGCTCATGTTTGTATCAGTGCATGTTCAGCACGTGCTCTGTTACCCTCTCGTGGCGGCATTTCCGGGATTCACAGGGGTGAATAAAAAACCAAAACAAGAAGATTATACAGTCCACATTAGCCTCCCCAACATGTGGGGTGTGATGTTTGGGTGTGGGGTGTGATTGGGTGGTGGGTGTGATGTTTGGGTGACTGCGTGGTGATTTAATGGTGCCATGTTAATTTTTTTCCTCTCCTTTTCTTTCTGTTTGGCGTAGAAAGCATGTTTCAGCTCCCGGTGAACAACCTGAGCAGCTTGCGCAAAGCCAGGAAGAATGTGAAAAAGGTGCTGGGGGATATCGGCTTGGAGTACTGCAAGGATCACATCCAGGTGAGCACTTGGGGTTCGAATCCTGGATGAGACAGAACTGAGTTATATTCACGCAAGCTGTAGTCCTTCGGTGTAGGTAAAGGTGGAGAGTCCTTAACTTGGTGTGTAGCTCTGCAGGGACGGCCTAGTGGATTATTCAACAATAATAATAATCTGTAATTTTTATCTTCTATGGCCTAAATGGAACGGGCAGGATTCCCTGAAGGCACAGCTTTGAAAGTTCTTAATAGTGTGTTAATGTGTTGTGAATGCCCGTGTCCGTGTATGTCCCAGTTTCCCTGTTTGATTAGAGTGTGTTCATTTCTCTCGCAGGATTTCAGAGAGTTCGTCCCCACCGACTTCTACATGAACAACACCAGCTGGGAAGATGTGTGTATGTGGGAACCGTCGTCCACAAAACCACAGGTCAGGCACACAACTGCTCTGCGCTAATATGCACGCGCACATGCACACGCCCACACATTGTGGAAAAATTGTGGTTGTGTTCTGGAATACACACTGAAATTCTTCATGCAGGAGCCTAAAACAACTTTAGCTCAGATTCTTTGTGTTTCAGGGGTCTGTGTCTCTCTGTGTTTCAGGACTACCGCTCCAAGCCGTTTTGCTGCACCGGCTGCTCCTTCTCCTCCAGGTTCTTCTCGGCCTATCACAGCCACTTCCGCAACGTGCACAGCCAGGACTATGAGAGCCGCATCCTGCTCAACTGCCCGTATTGCACCTACAACGGGAACAAGGAGAGCCTGGAGACGCACATGAAGCTGTTCCATGTGTCCAACAATGTGGTGCGGCAAGGTGTGACATGGCAGGGTGCAGCCGGCGCCCTGAAGGATGTGGGTGCTGGCCGCAAGCCCCGCCCACCAGAAGGGGCAGAGCAAGCCGTGTACTACTGCAAGAAGTGCACGTACCGCGACCCGCTCTACAACGTGGTGCGGAAGCACATCTACCGCGAGCATTTCCAGCACGTGGCCACGCCCTACATTGCCAAGGGCGCAGTTGACAGGCTGCCAAATGGTGGCGGGGGTTTGACCAGGCCTGACGTTCTGCACTGCAAGCGCTGCCTCTTCATTCCGCGAACGCTGGAGGCGCTGGTGCAGCATGTAATCGAGGACCACGAGCGCATTGGCTACCAGGTCACCGCCATTATTGGCCACACCAACGTGGGCGTGTCCCGGGCTGCGCCCCTCACCCTCCTCTCTCCGAAGGCCCAAGGCGAGAAGGCCGTGGTGGGGGCGGGGCAGAAGGGCACGCTGACGGCACAGCAGTTGAGCCGGCTGGTCCCGGCAGGGGTGGGGCTGAAGCCGGGCCTGTTCACGCTGAAGGGGGGCGGCCTGCAGCCCATCTCCTCCGGCCCCCCGCAGGTGCGCATCACGTTGCCCGGCAACACGCAGGCGTCTGGCCTGCTCCAGTCCCATCTCTCCAAGCAGCTCCCTCAGGCAGGCATGACACGCAGTGCCGGAGTAGGCGGGGCCACGGCCGTGCGGCTCGGCCTGGGAGCTTCCTCGTCTTCCTCGTCCCCCTCTCCCTCGCTGCCTGGCCGGGCGCCGGTGGCCAGGAGGGCGGGTGGCCCGGCGGTCAACACCTCGTACACGCAGAAGTGGAAGATCTGCACCATCTGCAACGAGCTGTTCCCCGAGAATGTGTACAGCGCGCACTTCGAGAAGGAGCATAAGGCGGAGAAGGTGCGGGCGGTGGCCAGTTACATCATGAAGATCCACAACTTCACCAGCAAGTGTCTGTATTGCAACCGCTACCTGCCCAGTGACACACTGCTCAACCACATGCTGATCCATGGCCTGGCCTGCCCACACTGCCACACCACCTTCAATGACGTGGAGCGGCTGGTCACGCACACACGGCTGCTGCACCCGGCCGAGGCTGCCAGCACCCATGCTGAGTCGTCCCCACTGACCTTCGACCTCACCCTCCAGCACGGTGTCCGCAAGAACGTGCAGCTGGCGGTCACCACCTACAACATGCGCGACGCACCCCAGGAGTCGGCCGCCTTCCACGTCAAAAACGCCGCCTCCTCTGCGCAGGGCAGGATGGCACCCCCTAAAGAGCCGGAGGGTCAGGATGACAGGGGTGCCTCCAAAAGCATCCCGCGGGCTGCTGTGCCCTATAAGAAAGACGTGGGCAAGACTCTGTGCCCGCTCTGCTTCTCCATCCTCAAGGGGCCCATCTCGGACTCGCTGGCCCAACACCTGCGCGAGAGGCACCAGGTGATCCAGACCGTGCACCCTGTGGAAAAGAAGCTCACCTACAAGTGCATCCACTGCCTGGGTGTGTACACCAGCAACATGACTGCCTCCACCATCACCCTGCACCTGGTGCACTGCCGTGGGGTGGGCAAGGCCCCCGATGGGGCCCCGTCCCCTCCCTCCACCCAGCTCAAGCGCGAGCGCGAGCCCCCTGACCCCAACCCCTCCAAGAGGCAGAGGATGGAACAAGAGGTGCCCGTTGCCAGTGAGACCGGCTCAGTCATCCTGGCGATGGACCCCCAGGGACGGGAGGGCGAGTCATACGAGGCGCGCAAGGCCTTCCTCACCCACTACTTCAACCGGCAGCCGTACCCGTCGCTACGCGAGGTGGAGCGGCTGGCCTCATCGCTCTGGCTTTGGAAGTCGGACATCTCCAGCCACTTCGCCAACCGCCGGCGAAGCTGCCTGCAGGACTGCAACGTGCGGCGGCCCACTGTGCTGCTTGGCTTCAACATGCGTGAGATCAGCCGGCTGGAGCACGGCATGAGCTTCCAGCCCGGCTGGCTGTACCGCGGCCGCGAAGAGGAGGACGACGAGAGCCGCACATCCCGCACTTCCGTGGGTCGATCGGCTGATTCCATCGGCCGCCGCGTGGAGGAGAGCGCCGTTGCCCCGGGTCAGCAGGGGGAGCTTGAGGCGCTTCAACAGCACGCTTTGGCAAGGAATCCCACGGAAACTATTGCCTTGGACATCGAGAGTGGGTCAGAGCAAGAGGGGCAGGAGGAACAGGAGAAGGTGGGAGTGGGGAGCTCCCAGGACAGCAGGACTTGTGTTGGAGACCTAGCGAGTGGAGGAAGGGGAGGGGAGGGGGCGGAGCAGATCAAGGTCAAGGTCTCCAGGAGTGTGGGCGGAGCTAGCGAGGGAGGGGGACAGGGGGAGAGGGGCTCTGTGGGAGAGGCTGATGGCACAGGTTCAGAGGGGATGTCCTGGCGGAGGGTTGAGAACGGATACGGGCTGGTGGGGGAGGAGGAGGCGGCAGCGGGCCTTGCCCGCTGGTCACCCTTGCGGGACAGGCTGGATTTGGGGGTGCGGGAGTCCAGGGGTACAGCGGACCCAGTGTCCAGCCCACTCAGTGGAAGGGTGGGCTTAAGCGGCCAACAGACGTGAGACACCCACGCACAGATACCTGGCGTGACCAGGGCTGATGGCTGGCGGGGTCGGAGGGGGCAGACACAAGATCGGGGGTCCCTGTCATCACAGCACAGTGTTATACTGCCCTCTGTTGGCCAAATTGGAACTGACACGGTAAAGGAAATGAAAACATTTCCACCTTGCCAGGTGGGTGAGAGACTTCGCTGAAGATGCAACGATGGTGCAGACAGCTGTGCCTTCACTTTAACTTCGTGTTCAGATATTTACTTGCTAAAATGTTTATTCTGCCACTAGATTGTGGCAAAGGTACTGGTTACAGGAGATTTTTTTTTTTTTTTTTTTTTTTTTTTTTAAACCTACATTCATCCATAATGGTGTATATTTGTACAGTCTTTTAGACATTTGAGGAGTCATGGCTTTATCTGCTGTATTTCCCACATTTGTGCTTCTGTGCACACATTGGTTCTGATCAGTAAAAAATGCTGTAGTGTCTTGTCCATTTCCTTTATTATATTTTTAAGATAACTTGTATTTTATAAACAAAGAAAACCCCTAATTTACAAATGAGCTTAAAGCTACAGTTTAAACCAGCATGATGCCTTGCCTGTGTTTTAGTTTCCGTTGCTCTTTCTTACGGCTGTTGGAAAATGGCGGTCCAGATTTTCCCTACAGTGCGGTCTGTGTTATACGCCCCGACCGCATGATCATATTACGGTTACTCCATAGGTCTGCAGCACTGAGGGTCCGGACCAAGTTTGGCACCGTCAGAGCACTGCACTTACCGAATATTATAATTATATATATTGAATCCCCCCCAGACAGGTTTGAAACCAGTGCTTGACGTTATGAACATGATCATTAATATACGACTCCCTGGTATGTACATGTTAATTTGTGTTTTTTTTGTGTGTTTTTTTCCTTTATTTCTTCATTTAAGCACCTCTGAACAATAAAGTGATGTATTGTGCATTGCGCATTGCCCTGTTTTTTAATTTATTTTGTGTTTTTGTTTAACGGCGCTGAGCAGATGTTGAGCCGTTGGTGGGGGGATGTTGAGCAGCAGTGTAGCATAATGGTTAGGGAGCTGGCCTTCTAATTCAGATGTTACAGGTTCGATTCCCAGGTGTGGCACTGCCGTCGTACCCTTGTACAAAGGTGCTTAACCTGAATTGCTTCAGTAAAATATCCAGCTGTATAAATGGACTGCGTGTAAAGAAGTGCAAATGGTGTAAGTCACTCTCTATAAGAGCAACTGCTAAATGTAAAACAAAAAGTTAATCTGTGTCCATATACAGTGGGGAAAATAAGTATTTCACCCCCTGCTGATTTTGTGAGTTTGCCCCCTTACAAAGAAAGGAAGGCAACGGTCGGTCTATAAATTTCATGGTAGGTTCATCTTAACAGTGAGAGACAGAATATTTTTAAAAATCCCAGAAAATCCCATTATATGAATTTTAAACATTTATTTGTGTTTTATTGAGGAAAATAAGTATTTCACCCCCTAGCAAAACAGCAAGAATTCTGGCTCCCACAGATCGGTTATGTGACCAGGAGGCACACAGATTAGTCCTCTTACTTAATTAGTACTCCTAATTAAGTACTCGTTACCTGTATAAAAGACAACTGTCCACAGAATCAATCAATGAATCAGATTCCAACCTCTCCACAATGGGCAAGACCAAAGAATTGTCTAAGGACATCAGGGACAAAATTGTAGACCTGCACAAGACTGGAATGGGCTACAAGACCATTGGCAAGCAGCTTGGTGAGAAGGAGTCAACTGTTGGTGCGATAATTAGAAAATGGAAGAAACACCAATTGACCATCAATCTCCCTCGGTCTGGGGCTCACGCAAGATCTCACCTCGTGGAGTGAACCTGATCATGAGAAAGGTGAGGGAACAACCCAGAACTACACGGCTGGAGCTTGTTGATGATCTCAAGGCAGCTGGGACCACAGTCACCAAGATGACCATTGGTAACACACTACGCCGTAATGGATTGAAATCCTGTAGTGCCCGCAAGGTCCCCCTGCTCAAGAAGGCACATGTACAGGCCCGTCTGAAGTTTGCCAATGAGCACCTGGATGATTCAGAGGAGGCTTGGGAGAAAGTGCTGTGGTCAGATGAGACTAAAATCGAGCTCTTTGGCATCAACTCGACTCGCCGTGTTTGGAGGAAGAAAAAAGCTGCCTTGGACCCCAAGAACACCATCCCCACCGTCAAGCATGGCGGTGGAAACATTATGCTTTGGGGCTGTTTCTCTGCTAAGGGCACAGGACGACTTCACCGGATCGAGGGGAGGATGAATGGGACCATGTACCGGGAAATCTTGGGTGAGAACCTCCTTCCCTCAGCCAGGACACTGAAAATGTATTTCTAAGGATTTGGAGAGGATCTGCAAAGAGGAGTGGGCCAAAATCCCTCCTGGGATCTGTGCAAACTTGGTGACCAACTACAAGAAACGTCTGACCGCTGTGCTTGCCAACAAGGGTTTCTCCACCAAGTACTGAGTCATGTTTTGCTAGGGGTGAACTACTTATTTTCCTCAATAAAACACAAATAAATGTTTAAAATTCATATAATGTAATTTTCTGGGATTTTTAAAATATTCTGTCTCTCACTGTTAAGATGAACCTACCATGAAAATTATAGACCCGTTCCTTTCTTTGTAAGGGCAAACTCACAAAATCAGCAGGGGGTGAAATACTTATTTTCCCCACTGTAGATAAATACAATGTGAATCAGTCAGTCAGTCTACGGTCATGCAGACATTGTGTTTGTGCATTACGCACTGCGGGCTTGGAGGGCTGTTCTTGGATTTTGGCCCACCCATAAATATGCTGACTAAATTTTAACAGATCTCTTCAGAAGAACCTGGCAGACCTGGGTCAAATACTTTATCTTTGTAACTTAATATACTTTGAATCGTTTAACCCTTTAGGCACCAGTCAAATATCTGCAGATTACTGGCCAATTTTAAAATAAGCATCTATTTTCACCAATATTCAGAACAATCATTCTTCTTTGGTATGATTGTACCATTTGGTTAGTAACATGTTTCATTGAGAAATTTTGGGGGCCTGCAGGTGTGTTCTCAAATTTTACCAGCATCTAAAAAGTTTAAGTATTTATAAAAGTTGTGCCAGACAGACTTCCGCACAGCTATTTAAAAAGGGAAATACTATAGATGCAGTGTTTGACACCCAGAACAATATACAAAAACAATCTGTACATGGGTAACTTGAAAGGACTAACCTGAAGGAAATGGAAAGCCAGGGCACATAGAGCTTTAAGGCCTCTACTTGTACGACATCTTCGCGGTTCGCGCAATGCAACAATGTCGCAAGCACTCGGCAATTTATGCTTCTGCGCAACCTATGCGACATGGTGTCCTTACATTTCTGTACAGTAGTACGCATCAATGTATTGAACAAGGTCGGTAACGTTTTCATGAAAGCAGGGAAACTCCTGTATCTTCAAACTTCTTCAGCCAATCTTTCCTGAAGCTGGTTCATTTTATACTTTATTTGGACCTGATACCAGGTTGCTAGCTAGCTAGATAGATAGATATAGATAGTTTCGCTTAGCTAATGTTAACATAGATTTATACAGGTGTATGCAGCTGCCAACAACTATGTCTATCGCTGTATTACTGCACTGATCTCTTGCGCAAACTATAATTGTTCTTACCATGTATTAATGAACATCTGGTAAGTCGCTCTGGATAAGAGCATCTGCTAAATGCTTAAAACTATGACAGCTCCGCCTCCATTTGCTAACCAACCAATCAAGGATGCGCAACATCTACGTGAACTGTTGCGCTGCGGTCGCGAGTTTGATATTTGTGATACGTACGCGACATCCTCTGCAACCCCCTCTGCGTAGGTTGCAGAGGTTGTGTTGGTGTTGAAGAGCCCTGGTTGTGTTGCGTTGCTGTCGCTCGAGCATGTAGAGGCCTTTACAGTGTGTAATTTGTTGTATTTTCTGTCCAGGGGAGCAGTGTTACGCATCAGAATTTTAGTGGGAAAGAGCAAGAACATTTTCTGAGCAGTAGTATATTCCTAGCTAGTTCATTATTGTCCACGGCACCACGCAAGTACCTTTATTTCATGTGGATTAAAACTTACAATAGTTAGAATCTGCAGTCACAGGCAGTGTCTCTCCGGCACCGTTCAGTGGAGCTGCAACAACCAGTAAATCTGTCAGCGTAAAATACTTTACTTTTTCAATGGATAAATATTTATTTCGTGTGCACGTATTAAGAATAGGCTACATATTTGCATTTGTTTGATAATTGAATTTATGAGGGTGCATTTCCAAAACAAATTATAAGGAAGGACGAAATTTGAATTAAGTAATTGTGCTTTAACATGCCAACTATAGTAATCACCACAAGGTGGCACTTTTTTACACAACAAACAGGGTTAAAATTCGTTCAGAGCAATTGGGTCCACAGCATTTTGCCTGACAGAATGTTTCATGATTCTCATAATTAAGTCTCACAATTAAGTCTCACTTTGCGGCTGATTTCGACGTAAAGTTTTTTTACTTAATAAAAAATATTTTGGGACGCATATCCAACGACGTTCCATTATCAGAAAATTATTTGGACCTTACCTAAAAATCCCTTGGAATGTAGTGCTGCAAATCAACTGTCATACAGTCTAACTTTGTTCATTTTATTATCAATTTTAAACATATTTCGTAGGTAAAAATAACGTATAAGAAATAGTTCACGTCTCCTGCTGGCTAAATATTTGTAGTACACAAGGTATTGAGAGTTAATCTGACTGATGCTCCGAACAATAGTGGCAACACAATGTAATGGACAATCTAACAAGCAATGTAATGTTTATTTCTTTCAATTCTTGCATATATTTATATGGAAAATCCTAAGGAAACCGGATTTCCCACCATTTAAGTTACTGTCTCGTTATGAGAAAGTGGCCAAAATTAAACATTAATAGCCGGCATCGTTCTACAATAAAACATTTACGGTAGTTTCACGGTTTATACTGTGTGTACAGCAGACACTGCCAGTCCCTCGAACTGAAGAACAATTCAATGAGGTATAGGTGGCACGCGGGCTATAAGGACAGTTGGGGCTCCAGGCTGAATCTTGGAAACGAGGCTGCGGTCGGGATCAAGTTCCTGGGTGCGTTTAGCGTCACGAGTACTTGGCGCTCTGTGCTAACCAGCCTTGTATGTGTGAGAATTTGAAAGAAGGTTGCTGTCAATCGGATACGTGACTATCCTTTGAGGAATACA
This sequence comes from Aldrovandia affinis, assembly GCA_029706075.1. Taxonomy (NCBI): domain Eukaryota; kingdom Metazoa; phylum Chordata; class Actinopteri; order Notacanthiformes; family Halosauridae; genus Aldrovandia; species Aldrovandia affinis. Next base: position 8,246,839 of record JAINUG010000020.1, on the reverse strand, counting down.
CGCAGCAAACGTAAAGCGAAGGGACTCTAGACATCAAAAACTGGACACGGTTTTATTTAATTGGATACAGACACCGTTTTGGGCTGTATGAGGGCACGAGCTGAGGAATATATGGGTCCTGGCAGCGAAAGATGATAAAAAAGCAGTGCGAGCTGAGCAGCCGAATTCTGAGAGCCATGGAGGTGAAGAGCAAGGTGCGTACGTGTTGCGCAGTAGTCGGAACAGTGAAAGATAAAATATTTACCAGCTCTTCAGAAGACCCCGGGTCTGGAGTTTGTGTCAGAGATTCATTTCATTCAAATTTGAGATGTTCTTCGCGTTGTAATGTTGATTAATAATAGCTGTAGCCTACACAACTACTGAGCAGAGTTTTAAAATACTTATTATGATGATAATAAGTTCCACTCCGGTTAACTGAAGCATTATTCCTATGCATAGACGGCAGGTCGACAGGTGTTTTATTATGAACTGTATGTAATAGGCTACTGTCTAAAGGAAGGTGGGGAATATTATTTAATGCCCAGACGGGGAGACTGAGAGCTAGTATATCACTCGGGTCAATACATCTCTATGGAAAACGACAGTCAAACTTTTTTTCGAAGCCAATTGAAAATGTATGCGCGATTACAAGTTTCAAACAGACGGACAGAGCGCCCCAGTTAATAACAGGTGTTGCTGATATTCTGCCAACCTCGTATTTCGTATTTCTCTATTAAACAAAACATGTTTGTGTTCAAATTCTGTGTCGTTTTAAGACGGACAGGTTTAACGCTATAGCTTAAGTTATATGACGTTATAGCTTAAGTTCTCTTTAACATGCTTAGTTATTCCTCTCCCAATGTCAAAAATAAGATATAATAAACACGTTTAGTAATATTACTGGAACTAACCTATGTAACACGTGTAAGGATTCCAAATTATATTAATTAATTAATTCACTCTCTAACATATGTAAGTAGAACTGGAGATTTTTTTAAATAATGGAGCATCAAAGTTGGTATTTATTTGAATATAGGAAAAATCACAGCCTACAAACCATCAGCTTTCCAGATTTGAGATCGTGTCATTGTAAATAAAATAAAAACACTGAAGTTGTTGAAATGTATATGTGTATAATATATGCCATTTAGCGGACGCTTTTATCCAAAGCGACTTACAGTAGTGAATGCATACATTTTTCGGTATATGTGGTCCCAATGGTAATCAAATCCACAACCTAAGCATTGTCAACGCCATGCTCTACCTACTGAGCCACACAGAACCATGTATCTGTGTTTATCCTCAATATTAGACAGTCTACATGTAATATTTCAATGATCGATGATATAATGCATTTGTTCAAATGTAAGAAACTAAGATCAGAGGTCTACTGTAGCAATTTAAACAAGAAGAAGAAGAAGAAGAAGAAGAATAGGTCATCACATTTGGCACTGAAAATATAGGGTGTTTGAATCAATATTTTTAAATGTTTAAGGAACTGAAACAAATACAAATTTTGTGGAAACAAAAACAAGTCATATAAATGATGTGAGCAAGTATAAGTAAACTCAATATCAAAGCATTTTTAGCACAATATGAAGTGTCGGAGTTAGGAGTCTCTAAACTTGATATAAATAACCAAGCAGGTTTAAGAGGCAACCTGAGACTGAAAAAATGCCATACGGTTACAAACGTCTGCTTTAAAATGACACAAACGTTGGGAAAACGAACTACTTTTTGTTAAATAAAAAAATGTAATAGAGAGAAACTTAAGAAACTATTAGCAGAGGATTTTAACTGGGGTGCTCTTACGCGTGAGTCGTATTGAAAGCACAAAGAATACGTGATTGTCGTATTCTTTCATATAATCGCGCATAAAAATTGTAATCGGGGACAGACAGCAATTGGACGGAAATGTACTCAGCGATCTCATGAACGTTTCACATTTCTCTTGAAAGATGTAGTACACACGGGAAGAAAGTGAACGACTTTTTCTTTCCGCGTGGTGTTTGCCTGTATAGCCCCATAACCGTTCCGTGTGCTGGCAGGTGTATTACGCAGGTGAACTCGCCCCACAGGATCTAGTTTCCCTCCCGTGCCATTTGAAAATTTGCATGTTTAACATCCCTTTGTCTTTTACCGAGCGGGCGCCCTATATGCATATAACTCGATTATTTTTTATTTAGCAGAGGAGCTGTAACTCTTAATTTCTATTTTTTTAAATCAGGGAAGGTTCTTAAATTGACCTTTTTCTGTTAAAATAAATCCTAAACCTTAAAAAGTCACCTTGGCCCGTCCTTGGAACATCCAACTTGATTATTTCCACGAGACTAATTTTCTTGTACTTATCAAAAATGATCGATTTGTTTTCTACGAGGAACTGGGTGATCGAGCAGCAAGCGCCCACACCTTCTACTGTTATGTCTCGCTGTAGTTTGCCACAACATTAAAGTCAGCAGTATATCAGCATGGGAAAGGAAAGAGTGTGAAGAGTAATAGAAATGTTGTCTCTAAATCTGCGGCATCAGACTTTTCGTTTATTCATTTAGATTTTGCAGACGCCCCCAAGGTGACTTGCAAAACGTCCGTTCTGCATACAATCTGTAAATACATGGATGTTGTGCCCAAAAGCACTCTGGAGAATCTAAAGGGAAAAATCACTGCTTCACTGTTCAGTCTAGCAGTTATGCTACATGTATTTCAGAAGTAGCCTACTTCAGCTGTATATAAAAATCCAGATATTACACAAATGACAAAGTGTTTGAATGAGGAATTTTATTGACAAACACAGTTTGGGGCAGAGTTCCGGCGGTTTTCCCTGGAGCGGTCAAAGCCTGGTCGATTCGAGGAGTTCTACGGTCTCCTGCAGCATGTGCACCGCATCCCAAATGTGGAGCTGCTGGTGGGCTATGCTGACGCCGATGGGGACCTGCTGCCCATCAACAACGATGACAACTACCACAAGGCCATCTCCACCGCTGGCCCACTGCTGCGCCTCTTCCTACAAAGGAGAGGTGAGGGCTGGGGAATAGGGCGAGGCTAGGGAGCAGGGTGGGACTGGGCTGGGGAATAGGGCGGGGCTAGGGAGCAGGGTGGGGCTGGGCTGGGGAATAGAGCAGGGCCGGGGAATAGGGTGCAGCTAGGGAGCAGGGCATAGCTTGTGTGGGGCTGATAGAGGGGCAGAGCTAGGTGGAGCATGAGAGGAGCATATTGGATTTTGAAGAAATCGGATACATGCTGCATAAAAAGACAAGTGTAAATGGGACCAGGGAGCTTAAGGGCCAGGAGCCAATCAAAATAAATCATCAACTTGAAATGAAATAGTGTTACTTTTTAAAATACAAACACAGTTTATGAATCTTGGTGATTGTTGAACTCTCCAAACTGTGACTGTATGGAGGAAAAGGCACTTGCATTTGATTGCGAGTCAAAGTTGAGAATACACTTTGATTGAATCCACACCAAAATAATGATGAAACATTTTCTCTTGAGCACAAGTTTGATCGTAATGTCTAAGCCACTCCAGACAGAGGATGGGGCAGCAGGTTGTCTCCTGGTAATACGCTCCCATTTCCTCATATGACATCATAGCCAGTGTTGCTGCTGCTGATTGGAGGAGGGGATTTCCATTTTCCATGAGACGAGGTTTGCAAACAACTGAGCAAACAACCACATCAGTATGAGAAATGTACCACGGTCCTGCTTCATTCCTCATCCCCACAGGCTACTGGCTGGTACTGAGGGAGTCAGTGTGACATAGGGGGAGACACTGAGGGAGCCAGCACATATTTTATTAAAAACTTCTCTTTAAAAAACTTTAAAACTTATTAAGAAACATATATATGGTTAATAATCATTAACATTTCTATTGTATATGTACTCATGGTCATGACAGACTCATTTCACTGTGAGTGGGCCAGTGCGCTTGTCAGAGGTCTGGTTGCCATAGTGACAGGGCAGGAGAAGTCAGTGCCATGAGAGAGGGGGCCATGGGCCACATTAACCCAGCATGCTTTCACTGTTCTAACCCCCTGGCAGAGGAAGCTGATGACTCGGGGTTCGAGTCACCACGGCGCAGGAAGGCGGCTCGGCCCTGGCCGGACGGGCACCGCTGGCACCCCCCGGTGACCATCAGCCTGCCACGCGACTTCCGTCCCGTCTCCTCCATCATCGATGCCGACATCCTACCAGAGTGCCTGCGCCGTGTGCGGCTGCACAAGCATGGCCGCGAGCACCCGCTGGGCTTCTACATCCGCAGCGGCTCCAGTGTGCGGCTCATGCCGCAAGGCCCACAGATGGTTCCGGGCATCTTCATCTCCCGGCTGGTGCCCGGCGGCCTGGCGCATGGCACGGGGCTGCTCGCTGTGGATGACGAGGTGCTGGAGGTCAACGGCATCGAGGTGGCGGGGAAGACACTGGACCAGGTGACCGACATGATGGTGGCCAACAGCCACAACCTGGTCGTCACGGTGAAGCCGGCGAGCAGCCCGGCGCACGGGAGCTGGGTCAACAGCGTCCGCCAGGCCGCGTCCGGCAACGACACACCTGCCGCCTATGTCATTCAGAACATCATGCCTGAGGAGCTGGACTCAGACCTGGATGAGGAGGACCTGGTGATGGAGCTGGGTGGGGAGGCCACACCCACACTGCCCAGCTACAGGCCTCACCTGGACCGGAGGCCCGAGGGAAGCACAGACTCACTGAGCGCGCTCAGAAGCGAGGAGGAGGGGACAGTCATAACGCTGTAGTTTTGGGGTGGTCACACACACACACGCACGCACGCACGGGATATCACGGTGTCAGAATAGATGGTTATCATACCATAAACATTTCCCCCCTCCGTGATAACCAAGTCGGTGGTATATCATGGTATTTGATATAAAATAATTAGTGGTTAAATGTGTTGGACTAAAAGTTGCGTAAGCACTCTCCAAGGTTTCACCGACATGTCTTTGTTTTAGGAGGTTGCTACCAAGTGTCTCTAGCATGAGAATCAGCAGCTCACTGTAGCACTTCATGCATTCTATTTCACGAGGACCAGTTTCATAGGGTTCAAGAAAATAGTTGCCATTGTAAGAAAGCTCAGGCAGTGCAGGGTGGTGCTCTCTGAGGTGGGTGAATAGGTTGGACTTAATCCTCAATAGTTGATTAACTAACAATCTTATTGTAACCTTTGAGGACTATAGGTTTTGGTCTATAGAGTAAACGGCAAGTCTGCGACAGGTAGGAAAAACAACGAAAAATAAAACAAATAGACAACACACAAACCACTTTTCATTGCACACTAGATGCTAGACTATTTCAATCCCCAGGCTATTGGAGGGAGAGACCATAAAGTGCAATGGCATGGTAGGACCCTGACAGGCTAGTTCAATTACCCTTAGTTATGTGCAAATATGTGCAAAACTACATGGGCCTTTTGAAGGCTAAAGTGCAAAGCAGAAAACAAAATTAACTGAACGCCTGCAGGACCCGACAGTAAAAAGTTCCACAGTGCTTACATTGATATTTAAAGCCAGACAGATAATCATTGAAAATAGTTCACGTATACAGTTCTTAGTGACCAAAACAGTGACAAATCGCGCTGCACAGTTGTAGACAGCGGGGGACCACTTTCTAAACCGAAAAAAACAAACATTACAGGTATGCCTGGCATTACTAAGATGTTCACCCTTTAAATAACAGGCATCTGCGTGATTAAAACGCTATGCTTCTGCTGTTCAGCAAAGCAACGCCGGTAAGGCGAATACAAGAAATGCACGTTACCTTAAAATTTTTGGAGTTAAAATGAAAAGACATATTATAAACCCAGTTCAGTTCAAGCGCTGTACGTACTTCGTTGATTTCTTACGGGTGTTGTCAGTGTGAGTCAGCCAAGAACAAAGAACTGAGCCACGTTCTATTAAAAGTGTTTGGGGCGTGTCCCTATTGAAACACCTGTGCCGCTCCAGTGTTTCAATTCCCTCTGGGAATGCCAATAGTGCATAAGGTTGCTACCTGGTCACATTATCTTTGAAAATGTACTTTAATACAACAGAATATTACTCTAGAATTCGTTCTCCCACTGCGACCGCTAGTTATCAATCTGCCGCTCTCAGGGGTGGATGTATACACAAGTTAATATTGGGTAATTTAATTAATTTATATCGGTGCGTTTATATTACTCATGGATACCGCGGTACCACGATTACCACAGTATTTTTCAGCATGGTTATCATACTGTCACAAACTCATACCGTGACATCCCTAATACATACACACAATCACACACACACTCAACAGTCACACACGTAGTCACACACCCTCAAACACACACTCACACAAGCATGTGCACACATGTAATCACACACACTCACACACACACTGTGGACAATGTGATGACATATACTATGTGGAGAATATTATCATTTGGCTGGTCCTGTATGACCAAGCGGCAACCAGCCCTCAAGAAACATTTCTGAGAGGGCACAGGGGCACGTGCTCAAGCACTCTTTCACCCCTATTTGTGAACATGCCTGCACACACACACACACACACTCAGATACCCTCAAACAAACACACACACACACAAACATATGCACATGTGTACTCATGCACTCATACTCCCTCAAGCACACACACACACACACACACACACATACACAGAAACATATGCACACACGTACTCACACACTCATACGCCATCCAGCACACACATGCATAGACACACTCACACACACACAAAAACTCACAGCATTGTTAAAGTGCTGCTGTGAAACTGTCGAGCCTCGTTTCTCCCACCGACAGGTTCGAAAGTTCGTTGATGGAGGATGATGGGAAATGTGCCTGAGGCGCCCAGGACGGTGCATGTGAGCTCATCTACCTGCCAGTACCGATCCCCGCACAACCGGAACGGCAGGATCTCCTTCGGAGGATGGGAAGGAAGAAATGACAGGGCCCTCATTCTGACAGGCAGCCAGGCTGAAGTCGTGCATTCACACCCTCCTGCAGACGTCTAAGGGAATAAAGGCCCATAACTGACAGGAGCCTGCAGCCAACGTGAGCGACAACATCAGTGTCCACAGAGTGGCGGTCTGAGCGCGCTCATTAGCCCGGAACTCAGTGAGCCTCAAACTCTCAGTCTGACAGCTCAGTCCCCTCTGTTTTCCATGAGCATGTTACAAGCCCACATACGCATCTTGGATTATTAAAAAAACTAAAACTGTTTTAAATTCCTGGAGAGGAATGTTTGGAGGAGTGTCTGTTCCCTGAAGACACGATTCAGATTGTCATACTGATTTAATGCTTTTTTTTGTGGGGCCAATTTTTAAGGGTAAAACTTAAAGCTTAAACTTAAAAAAGGCTCTATTTTGTGATGGGAAGGGGCAGTGTGTATAAACAAACACACTGAAAACAAAAGAAAAGGCCTGTATGACATTCCTTTGTATCTAACTGAAAAGAGAGGAGAAAGGTGACCACTCTCTTTCTCCTTCTCTTTTTCTGCCATACACACACCCACACACATACACACATACTCTCTCATACACACACACACACATGCAAATAAACACTCACACACAGACACACCCAGTTTAGATCACGCACATGCTCACACTCTCATTTACACACACACAGACTCACCCAGCCAAACAAGCACACACACACCCTGCCAAACACACACGCATACACACACACACACATACACAAACCCAGCCAAACATGCATGTATACACACACACCCAGTGTGTGTTGGTTGTGTTACAATTGCTGTTGTGTGTGTGTGTGTAGAAAGGATGGTGTGGTGTTACAGTCACTGGTGTGTGTGTGTGTGTGTAGAAAGGATGTTGTGGTGTTACAGTCACTGGTGTGTGTGTGTAGAAAGGACAGTGTGGTGTTACAATTGCTGTTGTGTGTGTGTGTGTGTGTGTGTGTATAGAAAGGATGGTGTGGTGTTACAGTCACTGGTGTGTGTGTGTGTGTGTGTGTGTGTGGAAAGGAAGGTGTGGTGTTACAATCGCTGGTGTGTGTGTGTGTGTGTGTGTGTGTGTAGAAAGGATGGTGTGGTGTTCCAATTGCTGTTGTGTGTGTGTAGAAAGGATGGTGTGGTGTTACAGTCACAGGTGTGTGTGTGTGTGTGTGTGTGTGGAATGGAAGGTGTGGTGTTACAGTCACTGGTGTGTGTGTGTAGAAAGGACAGTGTGGTGTGTGTGTGTGTAGAAAGGACAGTGTGGTGTTACAATTGTTTTTTGTGTGTGTTTGTATGTAGAAAGGATGGTGTGGTGTTGCAGTCACTGGTGTGTTGTATTGTATTGTATTCTATTCTATAATGACTTAGAAATTACGTCACCACAGCGGTCGTATTCTTTTTTGTCACTTCAGATGACTCCTCCTATCTAACTACTCCTATCTTCATGGTTCTGTTGTGCGATGGAAAAACGACACAGGGACTCGATCCGGGAAGGGGATAGTTACGGATTCGGATGGTTGCCATACCGTACTGTACCGTATTGTGCAGTGGAAAAACGTCATTATACCATCATCCTGTGGCTGCGATGTGTAATTACACTCACAACTCTGAAGTGCACAGCAAAGGGGTTATGGCCAGTTTGAATTGCCAGTATGTGTGTAGAAAGGCTGGGGTGGTGTCACAGTCACCGGTGTGTGTGTGTGGGTATGTGTATAGAAAGGACAGTGTGGTGTTGCAGTTGGTGGTGTATGGGTGAGCAGAGTCACTGTGAGAGACAGGGAGGGCAATGAGGAGGTCACATTAGAACAGTTCATACTCCACCAATCACATAATCCAATCAATCAATCAATCATTCAGTCAATCAGCATGCATTTATATACATTTATAAGTATTGTATGTTTTTAAGCAGCAAATAACTAAACATTCAGCTGCCAAAGAACTGTCTTTTTTTGTTACAGATCTTGGGTTAAATTATTCATGGGTTTAGTCATTTGTGTCAGTGTGTTGACTCTCCATTGTGAAAGGTGCAATGCTGTATATGACTTGATTGTGTTTCTGGGGTCTGACCCAAACAGAAAACATTGCTGATGACAGCATTTATAACTCTGCAGGGCTGTTTGCAGGTCATTATGTCGCACCCCCTCCATCTGAATTATTCTCTCCAATTTCTCTGTTCTTATTTTACTCCAAGTTTTGGCGCAGAGTTTGTATCCAGTGACTTGAATAATTCTATTGAACATGTGCACTGTTTATGTCAGGCAGAAGCAATATCTTAATATACAAATTTGTATTGAAGCATATATTTTTTTAACATTTCTCTAATAGTACTCTAATAATGTGCATTTGTATCATATTAGACATTGTTTGCAAATTTATGAACTGAACAAAATAGCACTTCAGTGCTGTCAATACTGGCCCCTGCAGTCTCCTTAGTTTTATAAGAATAGACACATATGGTGTAATGACTTGTGTACGTATATATACTCTGTGGCAATGATTTGTAATTACATTCACAACTCTGAGGTGCACAGCAAAAGGGTTATGGCCAGTTTGAATTGCCATTTTTTAAATGTAATTTCCATAGGCAAAACCGCCAAACAATATAAAATATTTGAACTTTTACTATTATTCATAGAGTAAGATGTTTTTTTCTCAATGTTTTTAAAATACAGGTGCTATGCTTTGGAATGACTGACCTCCAAATATCAAATATCTTCTTTTTTCCCCATGTACTTGTGTGTAAACACCCATAAACGATAATCTTGTAGGCCCTTTCACACCAGTCAGTGAGGGTCTACCTGCAGTGGCATACAATATGTACAGACCTCTGCCTGACTGTTCAATGATTACATCATCTGTACATTAATATAACATGACAACAGTATGGAGCACTTGTTATTACTATTCTACTGGTTGCAACAAAAAAAACATTAGTGGAAGCCTGGAATCATGCCCAAAATAAATTCAGGAATTCAGTAATACAATGTCCAAATCTGAACTCTACAGGTATACAAAATTATGAACTTAATGGCACAAATTGATCGTATCTAACAACAACAACAACAACAAAAAGCTCTTACAAAGAATTATTTATAATTAAAAAAAAGTTATTTGGATAAAAATAGTGCCATGTAAAACCCTGAACCTCAATGAAGAACCATTTTTTCCTGAGTGAAGGGTCAGGACAGAATCAAGTCAAATGTCTCTCCAGAAGGAACCTAGTATTTCATGGTAAGAGGGTTGTGATTTACACATGGTAATCATTGTGATTTAAACGTGTAGTGCTTTTAGGGGAATAAAAATAACTAAATGTACGGTTATGATGTCACACCATCACCTGCAGGTTATACATTTTAGAATACTCAGTTTTACCAAACATTTTTCAGGTTTAGCAGGGCATGTCAGTCTTGGAAAGGTTAGATATAAACCTTGGACTTGGCGAGATATTTGAATATCCAGTTGAGAATGAAACTGTAAAACTATAATGCAAGTTTACCAGATTTAGTTTGACATTTAAATCTTCTTCCAAAGACCGATCTGCCCGGCTTCGCTTCCAAAATGCAGACTACTACGCACACCAGCCGTAAACTCTTCAGGAAAAAATGTATATAGTATTGAGAACTTAGTCAAGATAGGAACAGTATCTGCTCAGTTTTCTATTCATTAGATTAGGTTTATGGCTGAGCAAGACATTTATGGAAATGGCACATGTACAGTATCCATACCCTTAACAAAAGAGAACGTATAAAATAAACGATATAAGTAATGAGGTATATTTTATGCAAAAAAAAATCGGAAAATTCCAAACAGAAAAACATAGTTTGTTTTATTTATTTTTTCATCCGGAAAACATCTGGATCACATTTATTCACACCCCTAACTATTATTTCAAATTTGGTTTCCTGTTTCCCTAGGATATAAAATTGAGGGAACACACATCTGAAATACTGTGGTCAGCCATCATCATGGTGAACGGCAAATAACTCCCTAAAAGCATCAGACAAAGGGTTATTGACTTCTACACATCAGGAGATGGCTACAGAAAACTCACTAAAAAGTTAAAAGGGGGGGAGCCCATCCTCTTCTGGCCAGCACGGGGTTTGTCCAAAAAAGACCATATTGTCAGTCCAAGGTGACTCAGGGCTGAATGACTTTGCGCCTCCTGAGTTAGGTAGTCAGTGGGGGGGCTAAACCACGTGAAGGGGGTCCAGATCCAGGGACTGGGGCAGGCGTGGGGTGAGGGTCGATGGGGGCAGCTCACACTTCTCGCAGGATCTAGGGCCCGGGGGCGGGTATTAAATAATATAATTTTCTGAATTTTGTGAGCATAAAATAAAGCTTATTACTTATATAGGTTACTTTATGGGATCCCTTTTGTTCATCTTTATCAAGGGTGTGAATAAAAACGGAGTCTACTGTATAATTAACAATATATACATAATTATGTCCTTGTCTTATGTTGGCGCTGCTGTCATAATCTTAATTTTAAAATTACAGTCAACCGTCTTGGCGCAGTGATGGTATGACCGTTACCACAACACCAGTAAGCTGTTAATTATGTTTTATTACGTTTGACGTGATTCCTCTAATTAATATACAGCTGATTATATAATAAGTATCACAATAACACCTTGAAATAAAAAAAATAGATAGCTATAATGATTATAAAAAACATAGCTATAATGCGCATGTGCAGTGAGCTTCACCACCTAGCAGCAAGAGAATGACTCTTCAATCCAGTCTACCAAACGTACAGGGTTGCCCAATTCCATTTTCTGTGGGTGTTAACAGTAAGTGACAAATATAGAAATATTTATTACATTTTTTTGCATTCATTATTTTTCTAACATAATAGCGTTGCGTTGTTTATTATTGGCCTTATAATAAACAACGCAATGTCAGCGTGGGTGCTAGTTTTCTGCAGAGAAAATGCGGATACAGTCCAGGTTAGTCGGTAGTTTGGCACATTTCGAAATGTTCATGTGGTGGGACCTTGTGACTTTGCGGAAAAATTATGACTATGAAAACATGTTGCAACGTTTCACCGACCTCCTCTAATCAACGAGAATTAAAACAGACACACCAAAGCATCAAACAACCAGAGGTAATGGACTTCGGAAACAGCTGTGTTCATTGATGATTTGAACACCACCTCAAGCTAAACATTGACAAAATACTCGTGGCATAAAATCCAAAAAACGTTAAGACGGCGAGTAACTTAAGTCCATGTTTAATATTAAAATGATTATAGTGTGTCGCTGTATTTTGGAATCCTGCTGTTACCATAGAGATTTATTTATAATATTTTGTTTACCGATTATATATCGGAGTAGATAGCAAACGTTAGCTCAACAAACCAATATGTATAGATTGCTAAAGAATTTGGTGAATAGGCGATCGAGTCATCTAAATGTTACGCTGGCTTTCTATTTCGAAACAGCCTACTTGCAATCTACATATTTCGTAAAGTAAACAGCTGGTTATCTCGCAGACTCGATTATTTTTCTTGTTGTAATCAACAGTGGGACGTTGCGCTTGACGCAAAAGTTAGCTAGCCACAATATTTCCGTTTTAGTTTCCATTTGATTGGCTACCTTCAGTGACAAGGGCGGAACATCCGGATTGTAATGACAAGGAAACTGGCCAATACTGGAAGCTCACAGCTAACCTTGTTCCAGCAGCAGGAATGTCGGATATGTAGCTGGCCAGCTACGTACTTGCGCTATGTGTTGTTAGTAAACACGGTCATGTTGGTTGAGGGTGTACATTTAGAATCGCTAATGTAAGTATATACTCTACGTTACTGATTTCAGAAGCGAGCAGTGGTTCATTTATTGCATTATTCGTTATCACAATTTTGTATGGCTATCTTCCATTCTGGTTAGGTAGATGCCTGGCTAACTGGGTTTGATAGCTGGCAAGATTACGAGAGCAATTGTTCATGCAGCTGTATGACACAAGAACTAGCGAACGAGAGATTCCTTGTGGGAATTCTACTACCTTCTACTCATAATGATCGTTACAACCACGTAATCAATGCAATAGCTATCACTTAGTCAATTTGGATAACGTTAGCTAGGTGATTTGATTTCCCTATAGCTTCCTTGCTAGGATTGGCATTCGAAATTCTACACAGCATTAACAATTATTATAATAATATCGAAGCTAGCTTGCTATTATTTATCATGATTATGATGAACTGGCTGGCTAAATATAATGTCGTAATTTTGTATCACTGGCTAGGTAGCTAATGTGTTACTGAACTCTTTGGCATTGATGGTTTGCATTTATTATATTTTTTAATGTAGTAACGGTAGCTAATGTTATCTAAACTAGCCATATTGCTCGGTACCTACGACTGTGTTTGTTGTGACCGATAGCTACAGTCATAGTGATAAACTGCTCTCGTTGAATGAAGGCCAGTCTGTTCGCTCGTTATGCTATAGCTACATTGTGAGTCAGGCGGATGCGCGTCTGTTACGTAATGTACGGTACGGTGGAAAGTGCATCTTATCGTTAAGTGGGAATGCAGGGCCTAGGCGAAAACACTGCACGGGCTCCATATGAACGCAGGTCATTTTTGCTCTCTATTCCCCCCAGGTTTGACAGCTTTTGGTCTCTGTCACTGGTAATCTAACTACTTGCATTGACCCAATAGCTAGCTAGTTCTCTGGCTAGCTATAAAGTCAAGAGTGTAGAGGCACAACGTTGGAAAGAGTTCGCAGGTCAAGGTAAGTGGTCTTGTTTACCTTAAGCATCTAGCTAGTTAGCTAAAGATCGGGGGCACGTTGTTGCGATTAATTGTTGGATTTAATAGCTGGGTAACGTTAGCGATCCATGTGATTGTTGAACAATGGCTGCACTGACTTTGTAGCCAGCAAGCAAATTAAAACGTTGCTCATGCTTCTTAGCTAACGCTACCGCAAGCATGGTTGCAAGTTACATGTTTATCAGTAGTGTGTTCATAGTGCTACTTAGTTTTTATTTTGAGTTAACGTTAGCTAGCTGGCTTCACTAAACTTCTGTCCCTATTGTTCAGATGTAGCTAGCTTGCTAACCAAAGAACACATGACACGAGTGAGCATTTTCTATTGATAGTGTTCGCTGGAATAGCTGATCTAACGTTCGCTCTAGCAGAGTGCCTACGCAGTATGTCCAGTATATTCACGTCTAGCTCCTGTGAGCTCCTTGAATGTTGTCATGCTCAATAAAAGTCTCCCCTCGTTCATTAGCAGTATAGTATAGCTGGCATGTGAATTGTCACATCGTAAAATTGCCGTTTCATAGGAAGTCCAGATAACGCGATAACTAATTTCACCTCCATACCAAATGCCACGATTACCATAATAAAGATTAGCTTGGTATCGTGAACCGAATCACGAGCCGCAAGGCACCGCGCTCGGAAAACAACGAAATGGCAAAATCATCCTCACGGTTTTGGAAAATCCTAAATAAATTAGGTAAACCCCCGTAGGTTGCGGGGCTACAGTGTTAGTCACCAAGAGGAACATTAAATTAGAGTAGTGATATGCTTGTTGGGCTGTTATTGCCTCTACCGTTTTCTGGTGGATATTCATTGCGTGAGAATATAGCCGTAGTTGCAGTAGAAAAAGTCGCACGTTAGTATTTTCTTTTGCTTTGAAATAAATCTATTTAGCAAGCTAGTTCCGTTTATATCAATTTTTAGGCAATTCAAATTAAAATATATTATTATTATTATTATTTGGGATGCATTGGATAATTTTATTGATTTCATTTTCGAACTAAATGCAATTGTCTAACTAGAAGAAGAAAAAAAGAAAGAAAAATGGCATGCATGCCTACCACCCTGTAATTGTGGAGTTAATTCGTTTTGGATTCCAAGTGAACCTTATTGTGGCTGTTTTTTTTTCCTTTGGTTTAGCACCTTTATTTGTTCAGTGATTCATTTATTTAATGAAGCTTAATGTTATCTTAATTCATATGCAATCAAACCATTCTGGTTCTTGGCTAGTATGATGGGGTGGCAAGAGTTCGCATTCACTGAACAATCTGACACATTTCTCATTTAAAATGTGATACTTGACCCTTTTTTAACAAAGTAAAATTAAGTAAATAAGATGTTTAATAACTCTCCAACATTTCTTAGTGTGTTCCCTAGGTCTTTGAACCTCCAGTCATCCAGTTATTTTGTGTTCATTAAAGTATCCATGTGTATGGGATATCTGTACCTATTGGATTATAGTGACTTGGAATGTATCTGTAAGTATTTGATTATAGTGAGTTTTAGTGAATGGGATTATAGTGTGTTAATGTATCTGTAGCTATGGCATTATAGTGTGTTTTAGTGTGTCTGTGGGTATGGCATTATAGTGAGTCGTTGCATATCTGAGTATGGGATCAAAGTGTTATCTGTTATTATGGATTCATGAGTTACAGTGTAGGTGTAGGGTGTGATATTATAGTTAAATTTTAACTCCTGGTACAGGATTAAAGCGTGACTGGGCACAACAGGTTTTCTTTGTTCGTGATTGTTAATGGATTACACAACATTGTTAATTCAAGGCTCACATCCCTTTCGCTGCACACTGAAGTTACTGTTACACTCATTCAGTTATAACTGATGCTCTTTCCCCTACTTCTCCCTCAACACCTTGTCCTTGTCCTTTGTGTGGCATCGACCTGGATGCTGTGCACGGCACAGTGGAACGGTTGACTTGGTTCATTTTGTACCGGAATACCTTAACCCTTCCCTCTCCAGGCTTTGTGTTGTCCCTCTGGGCGACATGCGTTCATTAACGTTTTGGGTTCTCCTGTCCTGTCTCCTGTCCCCTTCTCTTTGACCCCCCAGGGGATCGGCGTGGTGCCACAGACATAGACCGGAGCCAGCCACAGAAAGGTCTGGAAAGGGGGGGAAGGAGCAGTAATGGCACCTGCTGCGTGATCTGAAGAGAGAGAGGGAGTGAGACACCGAGAGAGAGACAGAGAGCGAGGGAGACTGAGGACTGGAGTCTGATCAGGGAGGAAATCCAGCACAGGCGAATTCGTCGGGAACATAGATGGAAAACATGTCTTACAGCAACAGGGATTTGGTGGTGTTCTATATAAGCTATAAGCTGTCGCAGAGGAACTACCCCTGCAGCCATTTTGGGCTGACTGGGGCCAGCGTAGAGGGGGCAGCAGAGGGGCCCGAGGAGGTGGAGGAGCAGGTGGAGGGTCTGGCGTCGGGGCACGCGAATGGCTCGGTGAACGGGCGGAGCCCGGAGCCACCAGCGTCACCGCCGCCGTCCCCTCGGAGCCTGGAGGCGGTGAAGGAGGCACTGCGGGACTCGGCCAACGAGTTCGAGCTGCGTTACAGCCGCGCCTTCAGCGACCTGTCGTCACAGCTGCACATCACGCCCGGCACCGCCTACCAGAGCTTTGAGAGTGTGATGAACGAGGTGTTCCGCGACGGTGTCAACTGGGGCCGCGTGGTGGGCCTGTTTGCCTTCGGGGGGGCACTCTGTGTGGAGTGTGTGGAGAAGGAGATGAGCCACCTGGTGGGCCGGATCGCGGACTGGATGACCGTCTACCTGGACAACCACATCCAGCCCTGGATCCAGGGACAGGGAGGATGGGTGAGTGATGCCTGGCAGGGGGGTTATGGTTTCCGAGTGTCAGGCGGTGTAGCTGTGGTCAGTCCTGTTTGTTGGCCATAGGTGAGACTGGTGGCTGCCACCTTATTGAGGGAAATAACCTCTGGGCTCTATTATCTAATAGAAAGAGTCACAGCAACATGTGACCTATCACCTCTGAAAGAGCGTATGTGTTGTTTGTTTGTCTGCCATGCTGAACCTGAACTTTGACCTCTGAGGTAACCGCAACAGGCTTGTTTTATTTGGACCGGCGACCTGCAGACTCGCTGATCTCTATACCTTTCAGGTCAGCTCATGCAGTGGGCTCAGTGAACAGTGTACGTTTTTACATTTTAGCCATTTAGCAGATGCTTATTCAGAGTGACTTACAATAAGTGCATTTAAAATGGCAAGAATAATCACAGCTAGAGCAAGAGATCAGTACAGTGACAATACAACAGACATTTCAGACAGATGCACACTGCACCTAAAAATTTCTTTTTTTTTTTTTTTTTTTTTTTTGCAATCAGTGAAAGTGTAGTCTGAAGAGGTGGGTTTTTAGTCTCTTGTGGAAGATGGCCAGTGATTCCGCGGTCCTGACCGAGTGCGGATGGTCATTCCAACACCGGGGGTCAGGACAGAGGGGAGGCGAGACCGAAAGGAATGGCTGCTGGGTACCCGAAGGGACGGGACAGTTTGACAGTGGAGGCCGAGCAGAGGGGTCTGGGGTGTAGGGTGTGATCAGTGTATGACCTACCCAAATCATTGAAAGATTGGGGGAATCTGCACAGAACACGCACAGCTTAAATTACATACTACAAATAAAAAAACATGGCTCATGACTCATTTGGAAGCTGATGTGAACACAAACTGCCCTGAATAAAAACGAGTGGCACATAAATAAATGTATGTGGCCGGTCACCTCTGAGCCTCCCTCTATTTATTTGAAATGTTAAATACACATTTTATGGGGGAGTCAGGTGACGCAGTTAGGTGATGGCTGTTTGAAAGTAGAGCTCCAGCCGTTGTCATAGTTTATCATCCTGAAATTAAATTTTTAAGCAACAGATTTAATTTTACTCACTCGTAACCGTGTCTTAATGTGACCAAGATGCCGAATCAACAAAAATCTGCAGTTCCCCTCCAGAACAAATACCGTTTAAGAGCTAGCCTAAACTGTGAAGTGGAGCAAGATGGCGATGCTAACGCTACTCAGTCTGCTGAAGCTGCGGACCCCAGCGGCAATCCTGATGTCCTGGCCAGAGACATATCGAACATCTACACACTTCTCAAACAAATGTCTGAGGTGCAGAAAACAGACCTTGATGACATTAAAAAGGCAACTGAATCGGTGGATGGAAAACTGTCTGCCATCTTCATATGGCTTAACCACGTTGAGGGCCAACTGGATTTTCTCGAGCATGCTGACAAGGAGAGTAAGGCTAACCCCCTGAAATACCTAGCCAGAAACTGGATGAATTAGAAAATTGTAATAGAAGGAACAACTTACACTTTGTAGGTTTTCCTGAGTCAAGTGAAGCAGGGGATGCACTGACGTTCCTCGGTGAAGTTATTCCGGACATTCTGGGAATTTCCAAGAGGTCTCAAGATTGATCGCTGGACCCGTGCAAACCTGCCAACCAGCTGCCACGAGCGATTGTGGCCCGATTCCTGAGGTTCCAGGACAGGGACCGAATCATGAAGGTAGTGCGGGAAAAGGGCAGGGTGTGCTGGAATAGTCACCACATTATGGTCTTCCCTGACTACTCGCAGAAGCGCAAGAAGTTCAAAGAATGCAGACAACTGCTCTGTGAACAATGCATAACATGCATCATAATGTTCCCGGCGATACTAATTGTCAACGCTCCAGGCGGACAGCAGAGGTTTGAAGATCTGAAGAAGGCGCAGGCTTTCATCCAGTCTTTGGGATAAAAGGTGGCAGGACTTTGCATAGCACGACCCTGGGCTGAGTGTTGCTGGCTTCCCTCGCGAACATAAAGACACACATAGACCTACAAATCGTAAGTTGTTCCCACCAGAGGCGATACAACAATTGGCCTCTGTTATGGGAATGTCAAGAATGCATATAAAGCTCACCAAAAAATACCCCTTAGTACCACGGACCACAACGCCATTCATCTCATCCCCGCCTACCGCACCAGGTTACAGCGAGAGGGCGTGGTTAAGAAACTGGTGAAAGAATGGGACAATGATGCATGGGAAACATTAAAGGGCTGTTTTGACTGTACAGACTGGGAGGTGCTAACTCAGGAGGTCAACCTGGAGGAGGCTGCTGATGTTGTCACCCACTACATCACCGTTTGCGAGGAGATGTTGCAGACATCACAAAAGCTGTTAAAATATTTTCCAACAACAAGCCCTGGATCACAAAAGATCTGAAAGCCACACTCAACAAAAAGAAAATGGCTTTTAATTCAGGAAACTTATACAAAATGAGCTGAATAAACAAATAAAACAGGCTAAGCGAGTGTACAAGGAGAAGGTGGAGAGCCTCTTTCAGGAAGGTAAAGCCAGGGATGCCTGGCGAGGCGTTAAGACACTAGCTGGCCTTCCTAACAATCCAACCATACCCAGCTTCAAGGCGGAGGAGTGTGTCAGCATGGCAGAAAACCTGAACAGCTTTTACTGTAAGTTTGACCAGCACAACCTCACACTGGAGAGGGAGGAGCTAACCTCTGACCTGATTACCATGTCACACACCACTGCAAGCTTGGATCTACAACCTGTAAATGTGGAACACGTTCTGAAGAGGATTAACCCAAACAAAGCACCTAGGCCTGACAGGATCTGTGGCCGCCTGTTGAAGGTCTGCCATTGTCAACTGTCTGGTGTCCTCTGCGAGCTCTTCAACCGCTCCCTATCAGAACACCTCATCCCTGCAATATGGAAATCCTCTATCATCTGCCTGGTACCCAAAAAGAGCAACCCCTCTTGTGATAATGACTACTGCCATGTAGCTCTAACATCCCTGGTAATGAAGAGGCTCGTTCTCTCTCAGCTACAGAAGGAGGTAAGCAAACAAACCGATCCACTTCAGTTTGCATACAAACAGTATAGGGGGGTCGATGACGCCGTTCTGTCACTGCTGCATGGTGCTTATACCCACCTAGCCCAAAGCTTACGTCAGAATGGTCTTTGTAGACTTCTCAGCCTCACCTGATGGGACAAGAATTGTTCCAAATGGATGTCAATCCACATCTTCATCCTTTGGGTACTTTCATTCCTGACGAACAGACACAGGTCAGAATCAACGGCCATTTCAGTTCTACCAGAACAATCTCCACCGGAGCTCCACGGGGTTCGGTCATCTCACCTGTGCTCTTCACCTTGTACACGGACAACTGCAGAAGCTCAGACTCTGAGATGACCTACATCAAGTACTCAGACGACACAGTCATTGTGGACATAACAAACACTGAGGGGCGACTCCAGACTGAGATGGACCGGTTCTCTGAGTGGTGGAATTACAGGGGGAATTACCTCAACCTCAATGCCTCTAAGACTAAGGAGCTGGTCATTGATTTCCGCCTTGAACAGTCCACCATCTCGGCATTGACGATCAATAGCCAGACCATAGAGAGGGTTGAGGGATACAAGTACCTCGGCACCACCATCGACCACAAACTCACCTTCAAGCCCAACAGTGAAACCATCTTTTCCAAATGTCAACAACGCCTCTTCTTCCTAAGGTACTCCGTAAACTCCAGGTCTACCAATCAATCTTACAAGCCTTTTATAATTGCTTTATTGAATCTATTCTTTTAACATAACAGCCTGGTTTGGGTCCATGAGCAGCATCCATCTCAAACCACTCCACAAGATCATTTAACAATTATCGGACTGGACCAGGAACCACTCAGTAGCATTTATAACAATGGAACAAGGAGGAAGGGATTACAAATCGCCATGGACAATACACACTCCCTGCACAGTCAATATAACTTCCTACCCTCAGGCCGCAGATACAGATCCTTGACGAACCAAACGGGCCACGTTCAGCTTTGTGCCCACCTCTATCCGGCTCCAGAACTCCTGATCTAAGCTATTTTAATTTTAATTGCACTTTAATTGCTCTAAACTTTTAAGACAGTTTTTTAAACTGCACTGTATGTTGTAAATGTTTTTATTGTCTGTACTGTTATGTGTGTATGCATTGGTACCTTTCATAAATGAAGTTCCTAATGGAAAAATAAAGTTATTTGAATATAATTGAATTTAATTGATTGACATTGACGACTTCCAGCTGATGTTGGACTGCTGGTGTTGCCGGTGTTTACACGGGGTGGGGTAATGTTATTTCATGGCGAATTGGACAATTGGCTAGCTAGCTAATCGCAATGGTAAGACAAGCCATCATATTTTATTTGTTAATTGTACAGTCCTGGCCAAAAGTTTTGTCGCATGAGTGGACAAAAGTGACAATTGCTAATTACCCAACTCTTAATTAGCTAATAAAGTTAGGAAACAACACAAATTAATCATAAGTGTCTAAAGTTTATTTAGATACCATCAAAACAAAAATTTCATAGATGCTTATAAGGTTTATAGCTTGATAATGATCAACAGGCCAGTTTTGGCCGGACAAAAGTCTTGTCGCAATGACCAACTCCAATTTCTAGGCCACAGTGAATAAGGAAGAAACAAACAAGGGGCTTGATTAGTCAGATGTAAGTAACTTTGAGCTATAAAAACAGAAATTTGACACTTTAAGCCATCAGTTCATGCTCAACATTGCTTCTGTCAACATGCCCAAGATCAAACCAGAAACCAAAGTGCTGATCATCAAGAATCTCAAGTCCAAGTCTCCTGCTGAAGTTGCAGACATCTTCAATGTGTCTAAACGGCAGGTGGAGAGGATTCGCAAGCGCTACCAAGAGACTGGCGGCGTCCATGACAGACCCAGGTCGGGCAGACCGCACAAGACAACTGCTCGAGAAGACAGCTTGCTGGTCCGACTGTCAAAAGCCAGCCCCATGTCAACCGCCTCACAGCTCCAGGAGGAGTGGACGCCAGCTCGCTTGCTCGCAATGGTCTCCACGGTCGTATTGCTGCCAAGAAACCAGCACTAAACAAGAGACCGCTAAGAAATCATGTTGCATACGCCAAGGCCCATAGCCTGACGGAAGGTTGGACAGCAGAAAAGTGGCAAAAAATAGATTTTTCAGATGAATCGTCAGTTGAGCTCCATCCCAAGCGCCGCCAATATTGTCGACGACCCTCTGGGGCCCGTCTGGACCCACAGTTCACCCAGAAGACAGTAAAATTTGGAGGTGGAAAGATTATGGTTTGGGGTTACATCCAATACGGAGGTGCCAGGGAGATCTGTAAGGTGGATGGTAACATTGACAGTGCCAAATATCAACAGATTCTTGCCTCCCAGTACATTCCCAACTACAAAAGGGGTCAGATTTTTCAACAGGATGGAGCTCCTTGCCATACCTCAGGTTCCACTATGAAGTTTCTCAGGGGGAAGAAGATCAAGGTCCTTCAGGGATGGCCAGCACAGTCTCCAGATATGACTATTATTGACCATATCTGGGGAAGAATGAAGGAGGAAGCTTGGAGGACCAAGCCGAAGAACTTGGAGGAGCTTTGGGATGCCTGCAAGGTGGCCTTCCATGCCATCCCCGACGACCTCATCAACAAGCTCTACGACTCTGCCAAACCAGATGGCAACTGTTCTGCAGGCCAAAGGAACCCATACAAGATATTAATTTCTTAACTTATAGTCCATGATGAAATACTAGACTGATTTTTCATTTGTTATTTTATTTACTTTTTGAGAAAGATAACATTTCTTGATTATAATTTGATTTGCGACAAGACTTTTATCCAGGTAGAAATTGGCTTGTTCATCATTATCAAGCAATAAACCTTATAAGCATCTATGAGATTTTTGTTTTGATGGTATCTAAATAAACTTTAGACACTTATGATTAATGTGTGTTGTTTCCTAACTTTATTAGCTAATTAAAAGTTGGGTAATTAGCAATTGTCACTTTTGTCCACTCATGCGACAAAACTTTTGGCCGGGACTGTAGTGGCACAGTTAAGTTAACGGTGGGTTATTTTTGCCGTCGATGTCTTGGTGTTTGCCCTGGCTGGCTGGCTGACTTAGCTAGCTGGCTAGCTAGATATGTTACGTTAAAATGTTTTAAATGCTTACGTTATATCGCAACCGGTTGCCACTGTTACAACAAGGTATTATTTGCCCCAGCTAGCTAGCTGGCTCACTCACTCGCTCTCTCGGTGGAGGTCATGGCCACCCATGTTAACATTAACTTACCGTTAATGCTCCCTGTTATGCCCCTTGGTAACTAAAAGGGATAGAACTGTGGAGTTCGTGCTGTGATAGTTCTGTTTAAATTGCCCGTTTTGGACACAATTTTCACACTGAAGTGTTATCTGTTGCTACAATGGGGGAAATAAGTATTGAACACATCAACATTTTGTCCAGTAAATGTATTTCCAATGAGCTTATTCAAGTGAAATTTGCACCAGACTTTGGTATTAACTCAAAAAATCCAGACAAAAAATCGAAACATTAAAGTCCATATGTAAATAAAATTATGTGTAATAAAGTGGAATGAAACAGGAAAAAAGTATTGAACACACTAAGAAAAAGCAGTACACCACAGCAAGGAACCAGCTGAAAACCATAACTAATTAGGAGGCAACTCTACCTCCAATCTGTGCTAATTAATGTCAGCTAGGTTAGAATATATTGATGGGCTATAAAAGTGTTTTTTTTGTTACCAAGGTGCCACACAAGAAACATCTAATGATGGGTAAAAGCAAAGAGCTCTCTCAAGACCTTCGCAACCAGATTGTTGCAAAACATGAAAATGGAATTGGCTACAGACGTATTTCACAACTTCTGAATCTTCCAGTAAGCACCATTGGGGGCATTCTCCGTAAGTGGAAGCAACATCACTCCACCATCAACTGGCCACGCACAGGAGCTCCTCGCAAGATTTCTGATCAGGGAGTCAGAAGGATACTTAGAAGAGTAGCCAAAAATAGCCAAGGACCACTAGGAAAGAGCTCCAGAAAGACTTGGAGGCAGCAGGTACAACTGTGACAGAAAGGACAGTAGGCAGTGCACTCCACCGCCATAGCCTCTGTGCACGCTCAGCCCGCAAGACTCCACTACTGAAAAAAAAAGACATGTTGAAGCTCGTTTAAAGTTTGCCAAACAACATTTGGACAAGCCAGTGAACTACTGGGAGCATGTACTCTGGTCAGATGAGACCAAAATTGAACTTTTGGGCTGTCACACAACACACCATGTTTGGAGGAGAAATGGCACTGCACATCACCCGAATAACACTATACCAACAGTGAAGTTTGGAGGTGGAAGTATCATGATGTGGGGCTGTTTCTCCTCTCGTGGTACTGGCAGACTTCATATCATTGAAGGAACAATGAATGGAGCCATGTACAGAGAGATTCTTGAGATGAACCTGCTGCCATCCACCAGGATGCTGAGGATGAGACGTGGGTGGACCTTCCAGCAGGACAACGATCCAAAGCATACAGCAAAGGAAACTCGCAATTGGTTTCAGAGAAAGAAAATCAACTTGTTGGAATGGCCCAGTCAATCACCTGACTTAAACCCAATTGAACATTTGTGGAAGCATCTGAAGATCCAGATTCACAAGAGGGCCCCCCGCAATCTTCAAGATTTAAAGACAATCTGTGTAGAGGAATGGGCCAAAATCACACCTGAATACTGCGGGCGATTAGTTACTTCATACAGAAAGCGCCTTGAAGCTGTCATTACAAACAAAGGCTTCTCCACTAAGTATTGAATTAATTTCAGTTAGGAAAAAAGTATTGAACACACTATGTCATTCCACTTTATTACACATAACTTTATTTACATATGGACTTTAATGTTTAGATTTTTTGTCTGGATTTCCTGAGTTAATACCAAAGTCTGGTGCAAATTTCACTTGAATGGCCTCATTGGAAATAAATTTACTGGGAAAAATGTTGATGTGTTCAATACTTATTTCCCCCATTGTATGTAATCTATTTGTTCCGACTGCGGTTGCCCTCCTCCTATTAATCCTACACCCTGGGCAGCATAGACGCCGGACTGAGGGAAGCCACTCAAATGCTGGGAAAAGAATGTGTGTAGGGTCTTGGAGGATAAGGTTGGCTTTCCTGAGAGTTTGCTGTTCATGGAGTATGGACAGGGATCTTAAGGGGTGCCCAGTAGTTTTGGAGCATGTGCTCTGTACACTCTGGAGGTGCTTCTTGTTCTGAATGGTGAGGGAGTGGAACCAACGGGTGAAGGAGAAGGTTATTATACTTTCTATTAATTTTACTGAAATTCAAGGGCACTCCGTAGTCCTGTCTACACCCCTAATATAGATCACCCTACCTTTTTCGGCCAACTGGAGCACAAGTTAAATGATATGGGTAACTTTCCGATTGTAATGGGTGGTGATTTTAATCAGGTGATGGACCCCATTCTGGACCGTAACCCACCATCATTCCGCTCTCGTAGATCAGTAAATATGCTACAGGACATGTGCAAAGCACGAGCCCTGGTGGATATTTGGCGTCTTCTTAGTCCAACTACCAGGGATTATACGCACTCTCAAGAATTGAGATATTTTTGGTTTCAAACTTCATTATCGCTTCAACAGTCTCATGCTCAATTGGAAGCATTGTAGTGTCTGATCATGCTCTGGTGCTACTCCATATCCTACCTTTTCACAAAACAGACAGGACCCCTAGATGGAGGTTTAACTCTAGCCTGTTGATGGATCCTGGTTTTAATGAATCTCAGAGCACAGATTAACCTGTATAAAGACACAAATTTACCCATTGCCCCATCACCTGGTGTGGCATGGGAAGCAATGAAAGTGTTTCTCATAGGATACATTATTCAGCACTCGTCATATAAGAAAAAGAAAAGCATGGCTAAACAAATCGAATTGGAAAAGAAAATTCTAATAGCAGAACAAACTTTCAAAATGAACATGTCACCTGCAAACTTAATGTCACTCACCCGACTGAAGTATTAATTCAAAAGGTAGAATTTGCTCTGTTTAGGGCTAGACAAAATAAATTTGAGCAGGGGGGATAAGGCATGGAAGCTGCTTGCTAATGACATTAAACAGAGGGAGGCTATGAGTACCATACCAGCTGTCAGGATCCAGGGGGCGGGCCACATATCTAATTCCAGGGGCATAATTAATGCTTTCAGGGACTTTTATGCTAAGCTTTATACGTCCGAGTCACACGCGGAGAGTACTGAAATTAAACAGTTTCTTAACAAAGTGAATCTCCCCTTTCTGACTAACAACAGGAACTGTTGGATACACCTATAACAGAAGCAGAAATAGCAGAGGTCATAAAAAATCTACCAACAGGTAAAGCCCCAGGCTTGGATGGTTACACCTCCAAGTTTTATAAGACCTTTTCTACAGAACTGACCCTGTTGCTTTTGGACATGTACACAGAAGCCCAAAGGAGTGGCAGCCTTCCTCCTACATTATCTGAGGCACTTATATCTCTTAACCCAAAGAAGGACATGGACCCATCCGACTGCAAAAGTTATAGACCGATCTCATTAATCAACTGTGATGGGAAAATTCTTCTTTCTTTTAAATTTTGTTTCTGATTTTATCCCATTTTCTCCCAATTTGGTAGCCAATTAGACCCGCTATTTTTACGTCAATCCCCCCCTAGTAATGTGAGTTCGCTGCCGTAGTCCTGCGACCGGCAGTGACGAAGCGAAGCGACGCCTCCTACGAGACGGCACCCGCAAGCCGTCGACCGTAACCCGGTACTACAGGGCCACTATACGCAGCGAACGTCACGTCGGCTCCCTCCCCCCTCCCTGGGGCGGACAGCCAATCGCCGCCCCTGGTGGCACTCCCGGCCAGAGCCGACACTTGGCGAGACGGGGAATTGAACCCCAGTCTCCGTGGTCAGCGTCGGACGTTGTAACCACTGGACCACGTGATGGGAAAATTCTGTCCAAACTTTTAGCTAACCGGTTGGCATAGCGTTATAAATGCATTGATTCACCCAGACCAGGTAGGTTTCATCTGCACATGCAGCTATTCAGACAATATCATAGGCCTTATAGATGTTATGTGGGCCACTCGCAGTTGCTCCTCCCGCCATCTCTTTAGATGCTGAAAAGGCATTTGATAGGGTGGAGTGGCATTATTTATTTCTTACTCTGGAGTATTTTGGTTTTAGCAAAATGTTTATTAGTTGGATTCCGCTCTTGTATAATCAGCCTAAAGCAGCAGTGCTAACAAACGGCATCTCCCTGCAATTTGAGCTCGCTAGAGGAACTAGGCGGGGTGATCCGTTGAGTCCCTTACTGTTTGCTCTGGCTTTGGAACCTCTAGCTGCAGCCATTTGCTTGGATCCGGCATTCCCGGGCATTAAGATAGGTCAGTCTATTCACAAACGTATGTTATACGCGGATGACATCCTTCTATTTGTATCAGAACCTAAAAACTCAATACCCGCTCTTCTTAAAACCATTGACTCGAATGTGTTAAAAATTAACTGTGCACCCAAATTCAACTATTTATTGCTTGCCATTAAGACACCCTTAAAATATTTTCAACAGTTTCAACAGTGCAATAAATTCCTTTGGAATGACAAACGCCCTACACTGAAACTGAAAATGAAACACAGATCATACATTCGGTATAGCCTGCCATATGGTAATACTGTTATGGCCTATGGCATTCCGTTATGGATGTGCACTGTGATTTGAGTTTGCTTTAAGGCTTTGCACGAACTATTTTCCACTAATACGCATTAGTAGCCCTATTTAATCTTGGCGATCACATATGAATTCCTGCTGTTACGCAACGTCATGGAACTATAGCCTACTTTTTCCATTGCCTTTTCAAACACTTCTTGCGTAGTCAGGCATCCACTGGGTAATTCTTAATGACCGAATGTTCCATCACTGCAGGTAGCGTTATGTACAGAATGTGTTGGTCAAAGTATTTTATTTGGTGTTAGTTGAAGCAACGAATACTCTGGAAGCACAGGTGGCGGTAAATCGCTAATGTTGAGATTAACACGTCTTAGGAGAGGAGAAAACTGCCTACATGAAAATGGAAACGTCTCAAAGGCAGCCTTCATGCAGTCACAGAAGTAATCATTTGGAAAAATAACTTTGTTATTTTAAAATAAGGTCTTCACTGAAATAATTAAAAGTAAAAGTAATTAAGGGATGTAGGCATTGATTATCGCAAGCATTTAAACAAAATATTGCCGCAGTATCATAATATTGTCAACACTGTCATTATCATAATGGTGTCATCATCCAGATTTCTTGCTGAGGGGGTCATTTTGCTGGTGGGGTTGATCACTTCTCCAAGACTAGTGGGGTTGATCACTTCTCCAAGGCTGGTGGGGTTGATCACTTCCCCAAGGCTGGTGGGGTTGATCACTTCCCCAAGGCTGGTGGGGTTGATCACTTCTCCAAGGCTGGTGGGGTTGATCACTTCTCCAAGACTGTTGGGGTTGATCACTGTCACACGCCACGTGACGATCCCTGGACGGGAACAGAGCAGTCTGGAGACGGAGTGGATTCTTTGGTCTACGGACCGGATTTTTATTTTCTTCTGGGAGAGAGCAGGTTAACATAAAACAAACACAAACACAAAATCTTCACCCTACTTGCTGCGAAGCTTTCAGGCAAAAACAATGAACTAAAATAACAAGCTAAAATTATCAAACCATAATTGAAAGCCCCGCCTCCTCCGAGGGGGGAATCCCCTTCCGGGGAAACACAGAACAAACACAGACAATCAGCAGCTTTCCACACCGCCTTCATATATTCACATTAAACACACATCAACACTCACCGGGACAGGGTAGAACTCTACTCACTGTCCCGACACACACATCTCCAGTGACTTTTCAAGTGCTTCCCAAACCCATGCATACAGAGACACTCAAAATTTCCAGTCCGAGTTCTCTTTTACCCCAAACACACCGAGACCCTCGCCACTCCTCACAGTGAGAGTTCTCTGTCAACCAGCCCCGACACACTCTCCACTCTTTCAGTGAGAGTTCTCGGGCCATTGTCCAGAGATGCTCTCCACTGCCCGAGTGCGAGTGCTCTTCCAATCACACAGAGAGCGAGAGGCGGACCCTCTTTCAGGGCGCGCTCTTTCATGATTACACCGAGGGAGAGAGGCGGACCCTCTTTAAGGGCGCCCTCTCTCCCCCTTTCCCACACACACCGGAAGCACTCTACTCAGTCACTTTCGACAAACGCACACAGAACTCAACATAAACTCAACACGGACTCCACATACGGAAACCCCCTTGCAGGGAAGACACCACACACAGTACGTCACTCACATTAAACTTACACTCCACACGATATGCCACGTGTGCATTCACACACACGAACAACAAGATCCACAACTCTTAATTCACACACATCGATGACAAGACGAACTCTCAAGACACACACATCAATGACAAGACAAAGACTAACTGATTCCCCACTCGCCCCACCTGCTCTTAAATAGGCTTACTTTCTGCCTGGCTCAGGTGGGGCTCGTGAGGCAATCACCCAATCACAGTCACTCAACATCAAACAATTCACATTCTCACACACCATATATATATATCAGTCAATTGAATTCCAACAATTGCCAATTAAATAATAATTAAATCAATTATGGCCTTTGGATCAAGCTTCCGGGTGACAGTTCACTCTCACACCCTGTGAGAGTGCCAAATCTGCCCCCGGAAAGTCTCCCTGCTCCAAAGGCCTCCACAACATGTAAAATCAAAGGCAACCATGCCACTCCCATGTTGCCGCGACCAACGCCCTCCACAATCACTTCTCCAATACGGTTGGGGTTGATCACTTCTCCAAGGCTGATGGGGTTGATCACTTCTCCAATGCTGTTGGGGTTGATCACTTCTCCAAAGCTGATGGGGTTGATCACTTCTCCGAGGCTGGTGGGGTTGATCACTTCTCCGAGGCTGATAGAGGTTAAAGCTGAAGGAATGCCATGGTGAGCTGAATCTTTGGCCATATGTAGTGTAGTCTGAAGAGTTTCTCTATTATGGTATCGTATGCACCATCCTGCAAGATCAAAGGAACATACAAGCCTCCTCTTTTTGTGTTGGTTAGTAAGTTGTGTAGTGAAGTTCAGTACAGAAGCGCTGGTACAGAGATCTCTTTCATCACAGACAACAGTCAAGCCCAACACCCCTCCTGGGCTGCTGGTCCCGAGCCACTAGCATAGATTACATTCTTCACACGTTAGTCATTTCTGCAGCTGGGCGGCTGGCTACTGAAGCTGTTCTGGTAAAACATCCCACCCCGGGCCATAGAGAGAGCAACCCACCTGGGGATCTGAACCTGCAGGTAAAGGGCCGGGCTGGCAACCAGGCGGCTGTGGTTTCAACTCCCCAGGTGGGGCACAGAACAGCTGGACCTGGAGCAGGCTGGGAGTTAGGTCTTAGTCCTGTCTCTCTCACAAAGGCACCCCACCCAAGACACTGTCCTGCCTGATCTTCTGCGTCACGGTGGGGAGGGATAGGAGGGTGTTTCTGCTGGGTCAGCGGGGCAGAGACGGTGACTTATGTGACCGATGAGTTCACTGTTCTCTAAAGGAGATGTGTCACCGCTGCTGCTCAGACAGACGGACGGACGTGTTGGGAGGGGTGGCCACACTGACCGCCTCTTCTGAGCAGGTCACTTTTGAAGGAGAAATGATTCACTTCGGCCTGATTACTAATTTACCGATCTCTAGATGTTTATCTGATTTACTGATCCTGATCTCTAACTGTGCCTGGCCTGGCATTCAGTGTGGGATATAAAGTTATAGTGTGAGTTTTACAGGTGCATATACCCCTCCCATATACCCCTTTGTCTCTCCTCTTCTGTCACCTTCACCATTCATCATTTTCTCTCCTTCCTCCTCTCTGACCTGGTGCGTGCCTGCGTGCGTGCGTTTGTGTGTGAGCGAGCGTGTACCACGGGCATGCCTGGACAGGTGGACCTGACCCTTAACAGAAGAGAGTGTGAAAACGGGTGGGAGAAATCAGCCAGTTGATAAAATCAAGCTGACTAATGTCAGATTGAGTGCTTTGAGTCTACTGAGACTAGAGCTGAAGCCCTGCCCAGACAAATATGAATCACTTTTCATGAGCTCTGAAAAGCCAGCTGAAAATAATAACGATCCATTGTTTCTTGAGGGGACAGAAGAGGAAGTGCTTTGTAGCCATACTAGTTTAAACATTGAACCCAGCCACAGTGGGGAAAGGAACCATGGTTTCCATCTTCATCATATAATAAGAGCCAATCAGCACTGCACTAAATTAGGACAATGCATGCTCAACGAAACAGCTGGGCGGCCATGTTTCTACCCAGTTGAATCCAGGTTGGCCACAGTCTTGTGTATGTCTCTGGTGCTGATACAAATGTCTTGTGTGGTCATTTAAATGATTAAAGCTGTACAGGGGTTCAACCAGCCCCTGTTCCTCTAGTGACATCATCACTGTGAGCCAGGCTGGTGCATGTTTATCAGGCTGATGTTCTGCAGGAACGTTCTCTGGTCTGTTGTAGCATGTTGTAGCCCCCCCTTGATCGCACCCACCTGAGTTTGAGCAGAAGTTTCCACATGGTCGCTCTTTGGGAGAGAAGATTACAGCGTGACATTTGCACCTCACTAACCAACCTGCTCGGTCGGTACAACGGGAGGGTTTCCCGATCAGCCCCAGATGGCCCTCATCCCCAAGGAACATGTCCCTGCAAGTCTGTGTCTTACAAACTCGCCTCGCCACATATCTCACACTCGGGCACACGTGACTCTCCTTGCTCACCTGAGTGTGCATGGGCTCACCTTTGTGCAGGTGCGTTTTCTGTTGTGTGTTTCGCCCAGGGGCGTTCGGACGCCCAGTCAGCGTACAGCTGAGGAATGTGAAACGGGCTCAGCTGGGATTTTAAGGGCAGCCAGGGTTTCTGGAATGTTCCCAACTGGTTTAAAAGTTGTTTTAGCACTGGGCTCAGTCAGCGCTGAATGAATCATTTGTAATGAGTGCACTTGTGCCACCAGGCACAATATTCCATTCCATGAATGTCCAAGGGCAGTGGAATAGGGTTGTTCTCCTATAGGAGGTGCAAGATTGGAGGGGAGGTGGTGTCGAAGTGGGGTGGGGTGACACTGGTGTGTGGGTGGGGGACCACAATGGAAATGTCTGCTCGTCTTTTTTCTGTTATCCTTTATAATTTATTTCTAACAATATGTATACTGTTTATCCTTCTGTATTTATGCATGTATGTATATTGTGTGTGTGTGTGTGTATATATATATATATATAATATATACCGGTCAAAAGTTTTAGAACACCCCCATCCAGTTTTTACTGAAATTTAAGCAGTTAAAGTCCAGTGAATAACCTGAAATGGTACAAAGGTAAGCAGTAAACTGCCAGAGGTTAAAAAAAAATGGTTTAGGTTACCAAAAACGTAAAAATAATGTACATTTTTTGCCAGTGAGTAGTTTCCTACACAATCAAAAGGCACTTGGGAAACTGACAGTGGGAGGTCTGGCAGACCCAAAGCCACAACAAAATCAGAAGACTCTGAAGATTCTGAGAGTCAACAGCTTGCGTGATAGGCGGCTCATAGGACAACAGCTTCAAGCACAGCTTAACACTGGTCGAAGTAAGGAAGTCTCAGTTTCAACTGTGAAGAGAAGACTTCGAGCTGCAGGTTTGACAGGTCAAGTGGCAGTAAGGAAGCCATTGCTAAGATGGCAAAATAAGAAAAAGAGGCTTGCCTGGGCCATGAAGCACCGCCAGTGGACTACTGAAGACTGGAAGAAGGTCTTATGGATTCTGATGAATCAAAATTTGAAATCTTGACATTTTGAAAGGTTTTTGTAGGCCGTCGAGTAGGCGAAAGGATGGTTCCTCAGTTTGTGACACCCAACTGTCAAACATGGAGGAGGAAGCGTGATGGTCTAGGACTCTTGCTGGATCCAGAGTCGGCAACTTGCACAGAGTGACTGTTAACCCACATTACTAGCCCATTACTTGTGCCCTGAAAAGGGCCTTTAAAAAAAAATTAAAAAAAAATGTATAACTCTGAAATTTACATAATTTCTTTCCGTTCTTGGTAACCTAACCTTTTTTTTTTTTAACCTCTTGCAGTTTACCGCTTACCTTTGTACCATTTCAGGTTATTCACTGACTTGAACTGCTTAAATAAGTAAAAACAGGAAAATGGGGGTGTTCTAAAACTTTTGACCGGTAGTGTATATATATATATATATATAATATATATATTTAAAGTAATTATTAAGTTATCAAATAAAACAAACTAGGCTTGTGCAGTCAGAGATCTAAGGCTCATGCTCTCTCTCCCCCTTGCTCCCTCTCTCTCCCTCTCTGTCTCCCTTCTTTTCCCTCCCTCTCTTCCCCCTCTCTCCCCTGTCTCTGTCTCCCTCCCTCCCTTTCCCTCCTCCTTCTCTCTCTCTCTCTCCCTTCTTCTCCCTCCCTCTCTTCCCTCTTTCTCTCCCTCCACAGGATCGCTTCGCTGAGATCTTTGGTCATGATGCGGCGGCAGAGTCCCGCCGCTCTCAGGAGAACTTTAAAAGGTGGCTGTTCGCCGGTGTCACGCTCGTCACGGGGGTGCTGATCGGCTCACTCTTTGTCAGCAAGCGCCACTGAGGTAGCGTGCCACAAACAGCGCCACCATCTGGCAGACCTCCAGCAAAACATGAAGGAAAAAAAAACAAAAACAAAACAACAAAAAAAGAAAACAAACAAACAAAAGAAAATTGCCAAGTATTTCCATGTTTACTTGCATCCCGCGTCCTAAAGCACTGAGAAAGAGAAATGGCCGACTGACAGACCCAGCTGCTGCTCCTGCCACCGTCTGCATCACCCACACTTATGCTCACAATCCCACAATGCAACGGGAGGCCAACATCACGCCACACTAACAACAGAAAAGCACCGAGAGGGAAAAGGAGAGGGGGGGGACCAAATGTGTCATGATTCTCTTTTCCCCCCCTCTCTGTCCTCAAGTTATCCTCAAATGGCTGTGATGATTATTGTCAACTGTATCTGAGACTTTTAAATATATTGCGTACATTTTATTTTATTTATTTGGGGGGGAGGGGGGTGGCACTATGTAAATGAGTACCACTCTTTCAGAGTGGGTGTGAGAAAAGATGGGTGGAAGGATGGATGGATGGATGGATGGAGAAAAGGGAGAGAGACCGGAACCTCCTAGACTTCCCCAGAGAAACTCTGACTGTACAGGGCCCACTGAGTCAGCAGGGGGCAGCACTGAGTCATAGGAATTTGTTTGTTTGTTATTTTTCCAGCAGAGGTTTTTAGCGTTGCAGTCAGGTTTAAGGGGAATTTGGTGTGCAAATGGCATCAGAGGATTTTGAATCTTTATGATCGTGGACCACATGCCTCATCCACACAGATTACCTTCAAGGACCAATCAAAGGCTTTGCTGATGAGCAGGGGCCAATCAAAGACTGTTATTCCTGAAGAGACTTTATCGTGCAAGAAGTTGCCACTAATAAGAGTGATCTTTCCTTTTGGTTTACCAGGACAATTGGAAGTTACTGAAGTTACTAAGTTCCCTCACACGCAAACAAACGCTGCTTGCATCAGTTTATTCCACGTGTCAAGGTTATCTTTTGTTTTTGTCTGTTTGCTTGTTTTCCGTCCAATTATCTGCGATACTTCACCCTGGTTACTCCCAGTATACTGGGAGTTTTTTGTGGCTTGCTTAAGGTCCGTATGTGCACTAAATTGAGTTGTAAATATGATTCCTAGCTATTATTCCATTTTCTGTTTGAGAGGGAACTTTCTCTTTTTCTCCATTTCTCGCCTTGACATTGCCATGCTACCACCATTTTATAACATTTTGAAAAATGCCACACTTGTACTGGGAAAAAGGCTAGATTAGACACTTTCATTGCTGGAAAACAACATTCTCAACAAGCATTTTCCTGTTTGCTATACACAAATTATTTTTGTTAGATGAACAGTGGAGTGAGGTCATTATTGCAAGAGGTTAGGAATGCAGGTGTTCAGCTTGTCCAGGGGAAGGGGGAGGGGCCACAGCAGAAGAACAGAACCCCAGCCTTGGATCCGATTGGGTCACTGCAGAACCACCCCTCCCTGAACTGATTCCCACAGACCTGACTCCCTGCCTACATGCTATCATTTGATACTAAAATTTAGGGGTCACTGAGCTCTTTGGGGGAGATAGAAATCCAGGATGGCAGTCTTCAGAATCTTCCATCTGAGCTGTTGGGTTTTTGCTTATTTTCATATCAGTTTGAAAGTTGAAGGGTAGTTTAAGCACACAGTGAGCACGTTGTCGCCACAAACTCCCTCTCTATCCCCCCAACTGCCTCAGAAACGTAGAATGGGAGATGGTGGATTCTGCCCTCGATAACAGATCCCAGATCAGTGTCTATCTCACACACAGAATGTTTGGGGTAAGGAATAGGGGTGGAGAACTGATTGCAGATCAATTGTTTGCAGGCAGGCTTCCACTAGCCAAGAGTAGAACCCCTGGGATGTGTGTGAAGCAGTTGGGCTCAAGTGTTTCCCCAGCACTGTCATAACATTGTGAAAACGTTTGATGTTCAGTGTCAGTTTTTCTCCATTGCTTTGTGTTGTCTGGATTATAAGGTGACAAAAGGTTTGTGTCTCTCTTCTCCCCCCTTGTTTTTTCCCATGCTTGTGTGCTATAGATGCGTTTTACCCTCTGTGTTGCTTTCATTCTTTTATTTTATTTTTCAATTTTTTTGTTTGGTTTGTCACCGCATAAGTTCTTTTGAAATAATGCTATTGTGTATCATTTTTCTTTTTAATAATAAAAAAAAAAAAAAAAAGTTTACTGAAGCCACCCCATGCTCAAAGAAAAACCTTTTCCTGAGTCTTGAATAAAGAGATCCACAGAGAAGCAGCCACGCCCATATGGGGTGTGGGGAGGGCAGCTGACGCGTTGTGGCTGTAACCACACCGCTTGGTACCGGTCAGTATTGCAGCACAGGTGGCCTGTCAAAGCAGTCTTTAGATCTGGGCACCTGCCTGCCAGCTGAGCTGTGAAACCTTTTGCCCTTTGACCTTTAACACCACTGTGGATGTCACTGTCCACTACGCCCCTGGTGTGATTCCTTGGCGACGTCACTCTCGTCTGTTTGGTCCTTAGCCTGCCAAACATTTTAGTAGGTCTGTGTGATATTCTGAAGTCTTCAAACATTTTGCAGAAATAGAACCACAGAAGCACGATATGAAAAAAGTCTGGTTTTGTTCTGTTGGCCAGAATGGATTAGTAGCCCAGCATCACCAGTTGCCAGAGAGAACACCCTGTCACCTCAGACTACTTTCCCATCAATTATCTGTCACTTTTGATATGTAGCAAACAGACCTCCTTCTCCCAGTCAGACACATTGGCAAACTGGCCATGGAAATCCATTATGCTCTGTGCGTGCGTGCGTGAGAGTGATATGTATATTCTTTTTTGTGTGTGTGTGTGTGTGAGTGTGTGAGATATGTACATTATTTTGTGTGTGTGCATACGTACATTCTTTTGAGTGTGTGTGCATACGTACATTATTTTGTGTGTATGCATACGTGCATTTTGCGTATGTGTGCATGTGCATGCGTGTTGAGCTTGTGATGGAAAAACATGGCTGTTGCCTGGGAACTGTCATCGTCACAATATCATGTATACTATTTAACTTAAATGACGATTAGAATAGCTTTATTTAGCAACATATTTAAAACTCAACAAAAAAGAAAAAAATATTGAGGGTAAAACGTTTCGTGTTCTTTCCTGTTGCCTTATACTCCATTAGACAGTCTGCTTTGAACTGTACATGTTCCTCGTGTTTGTTTTAGCTCATTTGAAACAGAAAATAAAATATTTTTTTAAGGTTGGTTTTTTTCCCTTAATAGATTGATACATTGAAGTCTTAGAAATATCACCATTGGATGAGCAGATTTGATGTCTTAGAAGCCTGCTTTAATGTTTGAAATAATTTAAAACGTAATAAAGACGAGCTATCCAAGACAAATATTTTTGTATCTGACTTTTCTTGGGGAGGAGGTGGGTGAGCGCACCTTTTACCAAGCCAGTTTGTGACTCATATATATGTATTTATTTACATATGAATATTCATTTACATTTATGACATTTGGCAGACAGTCTTCAATTAGGAACCTGTTTGCAACGTAACTTTATCACTGAAAAAGCAGCCAACCAGCCACAGGTACAACACTCACCTGATTGTGAACTGACAGTACCTGCAAGGCAGTGTGGCAATGACCACTGTCACATACACCATAGCAGCCAGCGCATGGACCTAGTCACCTGCTGATTTGCATGTCATTGTGATGTCACAACGTCATGTTAGTGACAGAATAGGAGAAGTGGTGGCAAACACATTGAACGTTTGCAGTACGCAAGATGGACAATAAGCCATATGGACTTTTTGGATCTTTTTTTTTGAGTGAAATCATGCACTGTCGTCATAAGTTAGGGGAGCTCTAAAAGTAGAATATCCAGGGGCCTCGGGAGGCGTAACGGTCAAAGCATTCGCCCGGAATGCAAGTTGCCCACTGCAGCCGTGAAACCAAGCTGCCCGAGAGCCCCGTTGTGGGCGGCGATTGGCTGACCGCCCCAGAGGGAGGGGGGAGGGTGAGCCGGCACAGCTCGCCGAGAAGCACGAAAGGTGTCCCTATGTGGGAAAACCTGGCTTGCCTCCAAGGACGAGCGGCGGGCTTGTGGAGGAGGGTAAATTGAAAGAGATAGAGGGTATAATTGGCTACCAAATTGGGAGAAAAAGGGGGAAAAATCTGAAACAAAATTAAAGAAGAAAAAAAAAAAAAAAAAAAAAAGCGTACATGTGTTATTTGGGGTAATTATGGGGATTTGCCTCAAACGATTTTGAATGGTTTATTAATTTGTGCCGTTCCACTGATCACAGATGGACTAAGAAATGTCCCTGTTTACATAGAGTTCCAGAGCAAGTCTATCTGTGAGCCTTTCAAAAATATGGTATTGAACTTACTTTCATCACAGCACAGAATGACGTGATTACAGTCTGGTTCTAGCTCCGAAGTGAACTGTACAAATGAGAATTTAAAGGTTTATATTTCTCATTTAACTACCATCCAAGTCCAGTCCCAATACATTTTTAAAGTGATTTCTCATATTTGAGACAATCACATCCAGCCTGATAAAACATATACAAGTATTTATATCCCCAGTTTTTAACATTTTCTCCAAATGTGTAATAGCCAGTCATATCAATCAGTATTGTATCTGAATACAAATATCTAATTGCGATAAAATCAGAAACAAATTCTTAAGAAAATCTGTAGGCCTGTCTCCTGAGGTGGACCATCTCACAGTCTCAGTGCTCAGAGCTGTGCATGTAACTGCACTGTATGCCTATGCTTGGGCTGGAGACTGACATAAACTGGGTCACTGTTTTTTTCCTCCACATTTTCTCCCAGTTTTGTGGCCAATTGTACCCTCTTTCTCTTTCCTTCCCTCGTACTATGAGCTTGCCGCTGCGACTCTGGGACCGGCAGTGACAAAGACACCAAACCGCGTCCTGCACTCCAGGGTGAGTGCTCTTATCAGTTGCGCCACCCGGGGGCCTGGGTCACATACCTTGCTTAGTGGTTGCACAGAATCCCAGAGCTGTCACTCCAATCCAAAGTTACTACTGTATAGTTCCCCAATCGGATACCACAAACATAAGTAAGTATTCTTCTAAACTAGGTATTTGGGGTAATAAAATTGAAATCAGCCACTGATAGTAGAATTCCTGTCGATGGGTTTATAGCTGCTGCAGGTCTGGGCTTGATTTATTGTACAGAACATCAGAGCATAGCTAAAGCAATTAAATATATTCAACCCCGAATGCACCGCAAACATCTTGCTTGCCATTCGACACTACAATTCCCGACTAGCAGCCATGCAGCTAGTGCAGCCTTCTTTTATGTCACATGAGCAGCGCTATTGCAGTTTCTTACCGCTACACTGAATTTAAGAAAGATATTCAACGTTTAAATTCAAGGTATACCATAACACTGGCATGATTGCAGATTTTTAAACGCTATTATACGCGTATTGTATGAGTTACAATTGTGTTTTCTCAAGGGAAAAATATTTGAGATTTGAGCGGAACCAAGGTAGCCAACTAGCTAATGTAGTACGTTTCCTTCAGAGAAGACGGGGATACACTTGCTGTGTCACTTCAAAATGGCGGACCAGGAGGAGGCTGTGAGGGAGTTTGTGGCTGTTACCGATGTTGATGAGGAGAGAGCCCGCTTTTTCCTTGAGTCCGCTGGATGGGATTTACAGGTAGGTGATAAGCGCAGCATCATGTAAACAGCGGAAAATTGTGTATTAAAAAAAGCATGTCAGCGGTCCAGTGTGCGCCTACACACTGGCTCGGTAAGTTAGCACGGTGCGGCTAGGTTCGGTTGCTAACGTAGCAACTCAGGTTAGCGTAGCTAGCTAGCTAGCTAAACATTCGTAAGTTAGATAGCTAGATCATTTATTGCTTTCATTTTCGTCACAGAATCACACTGGCTAACTCTTTATGGTTTACTTTGGTGGTATCCGTTTCTTACCTATCAGCTTTTGTGGATAGTGGTACTGTCCGTTTTAACGTAAATCATGTGTATTTCATTTCTATAAACAATACAATTGCTAGATAGCATTTGTATTGCTAGTTGTGTAGTAAGTGCAACGTCATTACAATGCTGGCTTGCTAACTATACTGGCTTGGTGATTTTCTCTGAAGAACCCGTTCCTCGTTATTTGGTGTTCTTATTATGAATAACGTTACGTGACTAGTTTGAGAATGTAGAGTCCATCATTAGCCACACAAGTTGCAAGCCATCAGTAGATGGGGTTTTTTTCTCCGTGAGCCCTGTTATTGATCAAACAGCTCGACTTCAAACTTCGCTCATATCCTGAATGATTTAATGACTGAAATGCATACACAAAGGTAAGGCAAAGAACAGTGGTGATACCGAGTACTTTGTGCCATTCTTGATAGCTAACGTCTGCTGGATAGCTATAACGTTGTCAACTAGCTAGCGAGTGAATGGCTCTTTATCCGTTAAATATAAATTAATGGTACATTTATGAAATTATAAAGCGTGTTTCAGTAACCTAGAGACACCAGGGACTCAATGGCCAAATTTGGACAAGACTGGGGGAAAAAAAAAAAAAAAAATATTATATATATTTAAATATATTTTTTAAAACAAATCTAAAAAGTTCAATATTAAAAAGCTTTACATTCATTTCAATAAAGTCAGGTAGTTTAACTAACAGCTAGATGAAGGTCTTTAACCTGAAATTAAAGACCGCTACGGACTCCGAGTCCCAGAGTCTTACAGGCAGTATATGGAAGAATGTCTCATCAAAGCTGGGGGGGGTGTTTTTAAGGTGCCAAGAGGAGGACAGCTGCCGAGGACACAACGGGATGAGTGGACAACTCTCTCAATTGTGGCTGGGGTTAATTTAGTGATGTAGGTATCATTACATAAAAATGGGTGGAGCTACAAATTAGATGTCGTCACTAACTTGTTGGAACCAATCAAAAGGTGTTGCTCTTCACAACAATGATTGGTTCAAATCTTTAAGTTACTGTAGCATAGTGGCAACTCTACCCTTTTTCATGTCATGATCTCTCATTCGCTTGGCGCGAGCCCTCAATTCCATTTAAATGAATTTTAATTCAGTTCATGAGCTGAAAAGCCCATAGTGTTGTTTTGGAGGTTTTTAATTTCATTGTATTTCAGGTCGTTTTCTGAATTGAAAATGGAATTGACCCCAGCTCTGGTCTTAACTGGGGAAAACTCTCGTTCATTTGTTTGTGGAATAACCCCTGCTATGTGTCACAGTCTCTCCATCTCCTCAGTTTGCAGTTTTTGTACAGCGTTTGGGAAATTCACAGAACTCTTTGTTCTTAGCTGGCCTTAGCCAGTTTTTATGAAGACGGAGCCGATGACGACATTGTGACCCTGCCGCAGCCAGAAGGAGCCTCAGTGTCACACCCTCCTGGTCCAAGGTATTTGTTACATGTATTTTCATAATTGACAATTATATTAACTATTATTACCCGTAATTATAACTTATCATTGTCAGAAGTCATTTTTGATATGGTAGAAGCAGTACTATTCTTTGATGTGTTCTGTGGCTAATGTTTAGTTTTAAGTTAACAGAGTAATCCCATCGACGTCATAAGCAGTGGAATGAATGAAACTCACGATACCGCCCTAACGGTGACATCTACAGAACAGTACTGTCTGGATTCCTGCTAGGGTTACATTGCAGATGAAGTATTCCCTCTCTGAAAGAACAGCACAATATAATAATATAATGTATGCCATTTAGCAGATGCTTTTATCCAAAGCGACTTACAGTAGTGAATGCATACATTTTTCAGTATACAGTGCTGCTTGAAAGTATGTGAACCCCTTGAGCAGTTTAGAGTTTTCCGTTGTTTTACCATGATTTTCTTATTTTATCATCACCAGTTTTCTATATATGAAATGTCAGGTTTATGTTTATCAATTGCATGTACTTGTTTAGAGGGAATTGTGTGAGTAGCCAAAAAACTACATGAAACATGGAATTAGTGTATGTGCAAAAGTAAGTGAACCCCCAGCTGCATTGGTAAAATCAAGTAGGTAATAGATTCAGGTGAAACACATTTGGGTGCTTAATTAATCAATTAAGCAGACCAATCAAATGAGACATCCTTAGGAAAAGGGTTGGGCAACACAGATTAAAAGAGAGAGGAAACCAACCAAACCACTGTAGTGCCAAGGTGTACCTAAACAGATCAACAATGCCGAGAGGAAAGGAGATATCCGAGGACATCAGGAAGAAGGTACTGACAGCCCATCAGTCTGGGGAAAGCTATAAGACCATCTCCAAAAGATTCCAGTTCCATCCATCCACTGTAAGACAAATAATTTACAAATGGAGGGCATTCAACATGACTGCAACTCTGCCTAGAAGTGGACGCCCATCAAAACTATCACCAAGAAGCACCAGAAGAATAATAAATCAGGTAAAGGCCAACCCACACATCACCTCTAGAGAGTTGCAGACCTCTCTGGCAGCATCTGGGGTAAATGTACATGCGTCTACAATCAGACGAAAATTGAATAGACATGACATTCATGGGAGGGTTGCTAGAAAGAAGCCTCTGCTCTCAAGAAAGAACAAAGCTGCCCGTTTCAACTTTGCCAGAGAACACTTGGACAAACCAGAGGCCTATTGGAAGTCCATTCTCTGGACAGATGAGTCCAAGATAGAATTATTTGGTCACAATCAAAACCGCTATGTTTGGAGAAAAGCCAACACTGCATACCAAGAAAAGAACCTCCTCCCAACAGTGAAGCATGGTGGTGGAAATGTGAAAGTCTGCCTCCGGACCTGGACGACTCCATATTATCCAGGGAAACATGAATTCTCATGCCTATCAACAAATTCTTGATCAGAATCTCCTGCCATCAGTCAGGGAGTTGAAGCTGGGCCGAAAATGGGTTCTGCAACAAGACAATGACCCAAAGCATACCAGCAAAACTACCAAGGAATGGCTTAACAGAAAGAGGATTCGTACTCTGGAATGGCCTAGTCAAAGTCCAGACCTCAATCCTATAGAAATGTTGTGGCTAGACCTGAAGCGGGCGGTACATGCCAGATGTCCCTCAACCTCTCTCAACTGGCTGAGTTCTGCAAGGAGGAGTGGGCAAAAATCCCCAACAGCAGATGCGAGAGACTGGTCAGTGGTTACAG
The DNA here is from genome assembly GCA_029706075.1 of Aldrovandia affinis. NCBI lineage: Eukaryota > Metazoa > Chordata > Actinopteri > Notacanthiformes > Halosauridae > Aldrovandia > Aldrovandia affinis. The sequence goes on along the minus strand of JAINUG010000020.1, from coordinate 8,204,454 downwards.
AAGACGTTTGGTTGAAGTAATGGCTGCAAAAGGAGGTGCCACAAGCTACTAACTAAAAGGGTTCACATACTTTTGCACATGTCAAATTTTCAGTTTTTGTGAGATAAACCACTTTTGTTGAATAAATAATGAAAATACATCTTTTTTTTTTGTTTGTGTCCATTATTTGGAAAGTCTGCTTTACAAATTGGTGTTTGGATATACATTTAATAAGGTTTTTTATGTTTTTTTTTACAAAAACAATGACCATGTCTGGAGGGTTCACAAACTTTCAAGCAGCACCGTATGTGGCCCCAATGGGAATCGAATCCACAACCTAAGCGTTGTCATTGCCATGCTCTACCTACTGAGCCACACAGAACCAAGCATGATGTTCGACACACTCTGGGCCTGTGTATTTGGCAGCAGCTTCAGGTCAGGCAGGGAAAGCCATGTGAATCAGAAACCTGCTACTTCTCCGCACTTTCCTCTGTTTGTGTTAAGACGTTGTGATGCTCTTCCTGTTGTTTTGTGCAGGACCCAGCCCAGAGTGACCTCTTTCAGAGATCTGGTGCAGGATGAGGATGAGGAGGGTGGTGAAGAGGAAGGACAGAGGTCAGGATCATTCATATGTGAAAAAAGCATATTTGGTCTCTCCCCCCCCTCCCCCTCTTTCCCTCCCTCCCTACTCTCCCTTCCTCTTTCCCTTTCTCCCTCCCTCTCTCTCCCTCCTCTCCATTGCTCCCTCTGTCTCTCCCTCTCAGTCTAGATTTTCTTTCCTCTCTTACTCCTTACTTCCTCTCTCCCTCTCTCTCCCTCCCTCCTGCCTCTCTCCCTCAACCCCCCACACCTCTCTCTCTCTCTCTCTCTCTCTCTCTCTCTCTCTCTGTCTCTCTATCTCTCTGTCTCTCTGGCTGGCTGGCTGGCTGTCTGTCTGTCGGTAAACACCAGGGGACCCTGGCGAAGAGCAGTGCAGTGTGAACAGTCCAGTACAGGGTCGCAGCTGATTCAGACTCTCTGCTGACCCCTGGTGGCTCTGTCTGTGGATTGAATTGAAAGTCGTTTTGCAGTTCTGGAACATTCTCATCCACAATGGAGCCCTTTCACTCTCTTTGGGTGGGGGTGGGGTCCTTTTTATCAGAGTCTGGACAGATCTGCTGTACAAGCAGGTGTGTTTGTGTGCGTGCGCGCTCACGTGCATGAGTCCTGCTTGTGTGGGTGTGACAATGGAAATGTTTGACTTCCTACTGAGGTTCAGTCATTTTTAAGTGGGTAAAGACAGTATTGCATGTTTTAAACTCTGTGTTTATTGGTTGTCTCTGTGGGGTTTCACCCAATGCCCTTCCTGCAGGTTCTACGCGGGAGGGTCAGAGCGCAGTGGGCAGCAGATCGTTGGACCCCCCAAGAAGAAGAACTCCAACGAGGTGGTGGAGGACCTGTTCAAGGGGGCTAAGCAGCACGGGGCCGTGCCTGTGGAGAGGGCTGGGCGGGGCCCCGGGGAGGCCAGCGGGTCACGGGTATGAGGGACAAACACCATATACACCCACATAGACCCTTACAGGCACAATTTATGCCATATCCCCTTACAGGCACCATGGGGGCGGAGCCCTGATCTCTCTCTGTGTTTGTGCAGCCGTTTGGGGGCGGAGGCTATCGTCTGGGCGCCGCCCCTGAGGAGGAGTCAGCCTACGTTGCGGGAGAGAGACGGCGTGGCGACCCTGCGCAAGAGGTGAGTCCTGCTCACTTTCTGTACATCTCTCCCTCAACCCCTCCTTCTCTCTCTCTCTCTCTCTCTCTCTCTCTCTCTCTCTCTCTCTCTCTCTCTCTCTCTCTCTCTCTCTCTCTCTCTCTCTCTCTCTCTCTCTCTCTCTCTCTCTCTCTCTCTCTCTCTCTCTCTCTCTCTCTCTCTCTCTCTCTCTCTCCCTTCCCCCCCCTGTTTCATTCTCCATTTCTGCTCACCTCTGCCTTTCCTTCTTTCCACCCTCCTCTTCATTCTTTTTAACCTCTCAAATTCGTAATTCACATCCAAATGCTTCAGTAGTAAGACCTCACATATACAGCACAATATATTTAGAATACACCAAAGAAACGGGGGCTGGCGGATAGCATAGCGGTACGCACCCGTATTTGCCTGGTCCTGTACAATTGCAAGCTGCCTATCAGGGATGTGGTTCAAAACCCGTCTCTTCCGGGCCTGTCCTGGCCATTTGGCTGTCTGCTCCTGAGGGAAGGGGGAGGGTGGTCGGCACGAACCACCACCCAAGAGAGATACAACAATAATGGTGAAGATTAAGATCATAGTTTATGGTTTGTGGTTCATGGTTCGTGTGAAGTCTGTTCTGGGGAAAGCGGTGCTGAGGTGATGTGCGTTGTCATGGCGACAGGTTCACGTGGTCCTGAAGCTGTGGAAGACGGGGTTCAGCCTTGATGACGGCGAACTCAGGAGCTACTCGGACCCCGCCAATGCCCTCTTCCTGGAGTCTGTCCGCAGGGGGTGAGTCCAAGGGGGCGATGGGGGGGTGCGCATTTTTTTTTGCTGGGGTGTGAGACACACAGGACACTCAACTTACCTGAGAACAGCACCTTCTGCTCTGGTTGCGCTCGTGATTGCTGCTGCAGTAAAGGCTGGAATCAGTCTCTGGTTTGGAGGAAGGTGACCAGGTGAACTCTGCTGTCTAAAGCTGTCTAATTGTCTGGCATGTCTGGTGAAGGAGCTGTGTGGTACCTTGTGTAGTAAACTAATCAGTGACAGTGATAGTCTGTCTTAATACTTCTCTCCCTCCCTCTCCTTCTCCTCTCTTCTCCCTCCCTCCCACAGTACTGCCTGTTTAGGTTTGTTTTTATGCCCTGCTGTTGCGTGCGTGCAGTTTTATCTGCACTTTGTGACCACTGTTCTTGAAAAGTGCTATATAAATAAAGTTTACTTTTTTTTACTTGCAGAGAGATCCCTCAGGAGTTGAGGCAGCTCTCTCGGGGAGGGAAGGTGAATCTGGACATGGAGGATCACCGGGACACAGAGTTCTCCAAGCCCAAGTCTGCCTTCAAGGCCTTCGGTGGGGAGGGCCAGAAGCTGGGCAGGTGAGGGAGGGGCCCGGGGATGGGGACGGGGGTTTTGGGTGAATTTGGAGTGTCATCTCCTCAGCAGAATCTCTCCTGACACAAGCTGCTCGATCACCAGTGTTGTCCCCCAGTGAAGTCAGGATCTGCTTAGGGGAGAATGTGTGCCTCTGAGCTGCAGCACACCGCGGCTGTAAAAATCCAGTGCACTTACACGACACAGCCACATGGGGGCATGAGCAGACGTTTGTCCCTGGGACAGAAATGTGAACCACTTTCTTCTAGACCTTTAACTCCAGTGGGGGAATGAGTGTCTCATTCCTCAGTGTAAGCTCAGTTTTAACATGCTGTGTATATCTAACCCCAATAGTTCAGTCCCCGCCATGGGCCCCCCCACTGGGTTGTTGGGCGGGCTGCCGAACCAAGCAGCCAGCGAATCACAGGCCAGCGCCTCTGTTGCCCTTGATGACACAAAGCCAGTGACCAGCATCCAGATCCGCCTCGCTGACGGGGGCCGACTGGTGCAGAGATTTAACCACAGCCACAGGTGAGCCCCGCCCAGCCTCCATATGCCCCTCCCACAGATGCAAGTGAGCCCTGCCACACCTCCACATGCCCCTCCCACAGCCACAGGTCAGTCCCTTGTTTGATTGATCTCACCTGCATTTAAAAAAACAAAAAACAAGCTCATCTGGATTTAAAAGAAACCTTCAAGCTTTGTAACGTTAATCATTTAAAAGACCAAAGAAACCGGAGGAGGAGTTTCCCAGAGTGAATATGGAATATCATCTATCATCCATTGCTCACGTCCTTTGTTTCCCCCCCACCAGTGTGTCAGACGTGCGGCAGTTTGTGGCCAGTGCTCGTCCTGCCATGGCCGCCGTGGAGTTCGTCCTGATGACCACATTTCCCAACAAGGAGCTGACAGACGAGAGCCAGACACTGAAGGAAGCCGGCCTGCTGAATGCTGTCATCGTGCAGCGGCTGAAGTGAGGGTGCCCCCGCTGGCCAGGCTGAAACACTGCACCCGATCACTGCAGGAAGGTCGCCCCCTGCTGGCTCGGCTGACCCACGGCACCTGGTCCCCACAGGAGACACGCGCACCTCGGAGCTTCCTGTTTTGTAATTTTATTTCTAGTTCTGGGTGTTTCCCCTCCCATAGGCTTGTAAAACAACTCCTTTTTGTTCCAAGAGGAGGGAGGTTTGGGGTGTATCTTGTTGCCAGTGGCAACAACAGGAAGAGCAGTTGAGTGAATGATTATTCGGTTGAAATGACTGATTGTGAATAGAAATAATAAACCTTTTTTTTTACCTCTGGTAAACCGTTTGTTTTGTCCTTTCACATTGATTCACATGAATAAACTCTTATTTATTCGGTGGTCTTCCTGTCACTCCCCCCTCCCATTTTTAGGAATGGTTCACTCCAGCAGCAGATGGAACATCAGTGTCTCTCCATTGAGTCTCAGGTGTTTTTACAGCCATTGCGCTTTTTCACTGTTCTGGAGAGAGAAATGTACGTGACACTTAGCAGCACAAGAGTGCAATTAGGGTAAAAACATGAACACTAAAGTTTCTAATTGATCATGAACCAATACTGGTCAGGCACTGTTCGTGTAGGGGTATATTGAAGGTTAAGGTAGACCAGCATTTGTTCAAGTTGTCTGGTTGAAGTCCTGCTCATATTGGCTGCATAGCTCCACCTATCCACAGTGGATATGATGAGGTCTGCGGGTGGAGTATCCAGCTGGAGTGGTGGTTCTCGGGTGTGCTCCTTCCCAAAATGGAAAATGGGGCTAAAAATGTTTGTAAAGAAAAAATATTAATATGATCAATTGATCCAAAGTCTGGCTTGTTAAATTGATTGGTATATGCTGCTCTGGCCGCGAGTCCTGTTCGGAGGCGGTGGTTGTGTGTACCACAGTTGCAGTCGACGGCTTGGTGGGTTCAGTCTTGGAGGGGGCGGTTCATTTGTCTTTGTCACTGCCGGTCCCAGAGCTGCGGCAGCGAGCTCGTAGTACGAGGAGGGGATAGATGACATAGAAAGAGGGTACTAAATTGGGAGAAAAAGGGGAAAAACAGAAACAAATAAAAAAGATAATAATAATTGAGTGTATGTGCATGTCAGAGCCTAGAATAGAGCAGTGGTGTTCACTTACCGTCTTTGGGGGGCGAGCTGCAGGGCGGCTGCTTTTTATTTTCGCCTTGAAATCAGCAACCAGTTCACACCAAAGAAGCCAGGTGAGGTGAGTTATCAGTGTGTGATCAGCTGCTTTAGCTGATCAGTTTAGAGCTGAGTAACCATAGAAACAGCACACCCTGTGGCCCTCCGAGGGTCAGCGTGAACACCACTGCAACAGACGGGAGGTGCTGATCACTGACTGCTGGAGAAGAAACGGGGGTTAAAGTGGGGAAATGACTGCCGACTGGCGTAACGGAACATTCTGTGACAGGAGGGACTAAAGCACACCTCATCTGTAAACAAGTTTGCTTTTAAGATTCTGTCCGGGCAAAAACACTCAATTCTGGTGTGTTAGTTGTCATCATCTGACATGCCTGTTTGTACACAACTCTTGACTGTTAAGAGCTGGTGTTAAAGACTGATGCTCCTCAGTACATTGATGCAGCAGCAGGGAGTGAGGACCTGTTTGGGTGGGGGTGTGGAGGACCGAGGTGTGTTTTGAATTTTTCTGGTGCTGATGTTTAAAAAAATGTTTATAAAAAAATCCCCCATCAATATCATCACCACCAGGTGGCGATATAAAAGAACAAACAGAAATCTTCTGTGAATTTTCCCAGAAGGGAAATGCTGGATTTTAAAAAGATGAAGCGCACTGGGGAAAAATATGGGTAAAGGTTTGTTGCTGCTTCACGCAAAACTGACCTAGGACACAGGACCAGCTGTAAGTAATACTGAATTAAACTGCTCAGATCCTGACCAACCAACACCTGGAGCTACTCCTGATCGTCTGTTACCTACAGGAGTGTTTCCACCATTCCAATTCTGCATTACACCTGTACACTGAGCAAGTAACCATGCATTACACCTGTACACTGAGTAACCCTAAATTAGAGCTGGGGGGGGGGTACTGGCCACTGCACAGGTGTTGCTAACACACACAATGTTGCTGTGGGTGGGTGTGTCCCACCCCTGTCCCGCCCCCTCTGTTTCGGTAGAACTGGTCTGTCTCCACGTCGAGAGCCAGGATTAGCAGGTCGGACGTGGGGAGAATTTGTGATCATTTTAGCCACAGTGAGGTGAGAGAGTTACTGACTGAGAATCCTGCGGAAGGACCAGCAGGTGTGGCCGTACCTGAGACAGCAGGAGGGCAGGACAGGCGTGATGCCGCAGAAGAGAGAGATAGGAGTGGGAAGCGTCTCCCATGGGGGCCTTTCAGGGGCACAGACCTCCACACACCAGGACGCAGGCAACGCTGAAGACGGCTATGAGGGCACAGCCCCCGTGAGACCCTAAACCTTATTTATTTTATTAATTAGTCGCTGGATTATTTCCTAACTCTTTACTACAGTAAGAACAGTCCATTTCCATTTGATAGCATCTTCCTGCTACTAGATAAGCTATGTTATTTCATGTGTATTGATGCACTTGTGGCAGTGAAGTATAATGGTTAGGGAGCTAGGCTTATAATAGAAAGGTTGCAGGTTCAATTCCCAGATGGGGCACTGCCATTGTACCCTTGGGCAAGGCATTTACCCTGAATTGCTTCAATAAATATCCAGATGTATAAATAGTTTGTAGGAACACTAAAGTCGCTCTGGATAAGAACATCTGCTAAACGCCTGTAACCTATTTTATTGGGTTCCAGGTTTTTGTTGTTGTTGATTTGTCTGTAGCAGGTAGCAGTTTGTCAAAAAGGCTGTGACCCCCCCTCTGTGTAGAAGCCAGCAGGTGTCCCCTGAGCAGGAAGCTCTGCTATGCAGTAGGGGGTATGCCCTATCAGATGACCAACATCGCCCTGGGCTTCTCCTTGCAGGTCTTTCTGCTGGATGTGGTACAGGTGAGTGCTGGAGGTGTTCTGAGCCACCTTACTCTGTCCCTGCTCAGCTGAGTCTGTCCATCTATCTGTCAACCTGCGACAGTGCCCAACTGTGGGTTTGAATCCACAACCATCAGGCACAAAGGTTGGGGCTTTAATCTCAACTCCACGCGGCTCCCACTGGTCCACTCACCTCCTGGTGTCTGTTCTCTCATTATAACTGTGCATCTGGAATCCATTGATGTTGTCACACAGACTTTAAAGAATGAAGACTCGCAAAAGAATAAATGCTCCAAAATAAATGCTCCAAAATAAAGTATACTGGTTTATGCAGGTTAATATTTTTCGACCCTTGGGTCTTCATCAGAACAGACCCAAAGGTCGAAACGTTAACCTGCCTGGTTATATAAACCATCACTTTATTTCTGAGCATTTAATGAATGTCTCTTCTTTAAATTATATTTTTATAAATATTAAATTATTTTTTCATTTTTTACCAATTGTATCCTGTATTGATTCAAAGGCTTGTCCTGTCATATAGCTGGATGCCTTCTATGCCTCTCTGGTGCTGTTCCTGGGCCGAGCCTGGGACGCGGTCACCGACCCCCTGGTGGGATACCTGGTCAGCAGGAGCGCCAGGACACGCATCGGCAAGCTCCTGCCGTGGTGGGTGGGGAGGGAGGAGGGGATTAGGGAGTGGGTGTGGTTTTTCCATGTTGGGAAAGACATTATATAATGCGTTCAGCTGTTCATTTGCCATTGTAAATGGTTGCTTTTGGGGTTGTTGTAATGTTTGGGTTGTTTTAAGGGCTGTTGTTATCACTGTCCCTGTTATAAGGGCTACTGTAATTGGTGTTTTAGAGTTTGTTGTAATCGCTGGGGTTGTGGTCCTCAGGATTGTGCTCTCCATGCCTTTGGGGGTGTTGTCCTACGTCATGCTGTGGTTCACGCCACAGGGCTCCAAGTCTCCAGTATTCAGCTTCTTCTGGCACCTCAGCATGAGCTGCCTCTTCGAGGCCTTCATGAGCGTAAGAGCCTTTCTCTCCTCTCCTCTGCTCTTCTGCAATGGTTATCCTGTTAGTCACCCCATCCTCTCTCTCACCATGGTTACCATATCCCATGCTCTTTACTCCATCTTCTGTTACCATGGTTACTACGTCCCCTACTCTTCAGTCGATAGTGTTGCCATGGTTGCCATGCCCCCTACTCTTCACTCTACAGTGTTACCATGGTTACTATATCCCCTACTTCTCCTTCAGCAGTGTTGGTAACGTGCCCTGTGCTTCACCCCATCCAGCATTGCCGTGGTTACCATATCCCCTAATCATCCCTGTGTTCCGCAGTGTTACCACGTGCCCTACTCCTCCCTCAACATGTTCCTGGGGGGCGACCAGAGAGAGAGAGACTCGGCCACCGCCTACAGTGAGTCACCTTCTCTGCCTTCCTTTCACTTTCTTTCATCATTACTATCATTAATATTGCCAATATGTGACCTCAAATGTAAACATTTTCAGTCAGCAGTAAGTGTGTGGTGTACTGGAATGTATGAATTCTCCAGTTGAATGCTTAACCATACAGAGAGGATTAATCTTCTAATTACTCCTCCCCATCTTTCCTGGGTGATCTCATCTCAGACTGTTACGGCTGGGCCAGACTCTGGGGTCAGAGGTCCAAGGTCACAGGACAGGAGTAGACAGCGGTGCTGTGAAAGAAATTAACAAGGTTGCTTTCTTGTATAGTGGCTGACCTGTTTTTCCTCACTCTCTCTCTCTTTCTCTCTCTCTCTCTCTCAGGGATGGGGGCAGAGGTGTTTGCAATGCTGGTGGGGGCCGTGATTCAGGGTCAGGTTGTAAGGGTTTATAACGCTGAGAAGGATCAGGCCTGTGGCCAGAACAACTATCTCCCCCAAAACACCCTGCCGCCCCCCACTGATCCTCTGCGTGAGACGGTACACTGCCCAAAACCATCCCCCACATTGAACCCGTAAAACCAGCCCCCACACTGAACGCCCAAACCTAGCCCCCACATGACACCCGAAACCAACCCCACACCAATGGCCTACATGAGAGTGTACACTTTATGCTCACAGTGTGCAATATGGATAGAATGAGAATACGTAAACATGTTCTCAGAAGCCCCACTTCAGAGAGTCAAAGTGGTTCAACTGCATTTCGAAGGCAGTCTCAAGCATCTCCAATTTCCCTGTAATTACTGCTCTTTTTCCAGTGAATATGAATGAACAAAAGCTTCCATTTGTGCTTGTGTGGGTGTGGGTGTGTGTGTGTGTGCATGTGCATGCCTGTTTGTTTCCTTGTGCTTGTTTTATTGTCTGTATGTGTGTATGTGTGTGTGTGTGTCTGTGTGCGTGCATATGTGTATATGTGTGTATATATGTATGTGTGTCTGTGCACATGCGTGTATGTGTGATTGTGTGTGTGTGTGTGTGTGTGCGCGCACATGTGTATACGTGTATGAATATATGTGTGTGTGTGTGTGTACAGAGAAGGGCCTTCTTGATCTCTGCTCTGGTTCTGGGAGGGCTGTACTTCCTGTGTTGCCTGCTGCTGTTCCTGGGGGTGAAGGAGCAAATGGGTGAGTCTGGGGGTCAGGGATTAGGGGTAGTTGGGTGGGGGCGGGGGGTGGTATGGCAAGGGGAACAGGTTGAATTTTCAAATATTTTATTGTACTTTGTGTCTCTGTGTACACACAGTGAGAGGACAGTTTTGTTTCAGAGCCTCTTTCCTCCTTGGGGCCGGCGCGCATATCGTACCTGTCTGCCCTGAAGATGCTGCTAAGCCACACCCCTTACCTGCGGCTGGTCCTCGGCTTCCTGCTCGCCTCTCTGGCCTTCCAGGTGATCCACTCGCCTGACTCACCCAATCGTTTCCCCTCTGGTGGTGAGAGTGCTAACGTTTCCCTCTGGTGGTGGGAGCGCTAACGTTTCCCTCTGGTGGTGAGAGCGCTAATGTTTCCCCTCTGGTGGTGAGCGTACTAACGTTTCCCCTCTGGTGGTGAGAGTGCTAATGTTTCCCTCTGGTGGTGAGAGTGCTAACGTTTCCCTCTGGTGGTGAGAGCGCTAATGTTTCCCCTCTGGTGGTGAGCGTACTAACGTTTCCCCTCTGGTGGTGAGAGTGCTAACGTTTCCCTCTGGTGGTGAGAGCGCTAACGTTTCCTTTTGGTGGTGAGAGCGCTAACGTTTCCCCTCTAGTGGTGAGAGTGCTAATGTTTCCCCTCTGGTGGTGAGCGTACTAACGTTTCCCCTCACACAGGGAGCACGCTAATGTGTCCCCTCTCCTGGTGAGAGCGCAAATGTTTCCCCTCTCCCTGTAAGAGCGCTAGCATTTCCCCTCTGCTGGTGACAGCGCTCATGTTTCTCCTCTCCTGGTGACTGTACTAACGTTTCCCCCTTCATGGTGACAGCGCTAACGTTTCTCCTCTCCTGGTGAACGCCATCATATGCTCAGGTGGTTGGTGGTTGAAAAATATTGTGTTGGAAACATTGTTGAGACACTCTTTGAAATGTCCTTTTTAAAGTTAAGGGCAATGGCACAGTAGCTGCACACAAAGCGACTGAATTGAACACTTGTTCAGATGTCAGACACAGTGCCATATCTGAGAATGTGTTGTTCTGCCCTGACGAAGGCTTGCACCCAAAACACAGCCTTTCAGAGTTTTTTAACAGTAAAGACATTTTTAACAACAGCAGCAGACTGTGCTCCAGGATCAGACAGCATGTGTGTGTCCATCAAATAAAAATGCTGAGGCCAGTCTCACTTCCTCTCTCACAGACGTCCCTGGGGAACCTGGTTCTCTTCTTTACCCACAATGCCGAGCTGGGCAGCTATTTCCAGTACTTCATCCTCGTCCTGCTGGTGAGTGACATGTCTGTCTGCCCTTTTCCAGATGATGCACAACGTTCCCGCAACATTGGTACAACTCATTTCATCAACGTCTTTCCAAGGTAACACACAACAACCGCACAGCGTTCACACAAGTAATCTTGTCTATGTCTTTGTATAGATTCAGCCTGCCCTGTGACACACTGCCTGTAAATGTAAAGGGGAGTATAATTCCCTGACCTCTGACTTTTGACCTCTAATGCGGTGTGCAGATGACAGCCACCCTCTCAGTTCCAATGTGGCAGATGCTCCTGGTGCGGATCGGCAAGAAGACCACGCTGTTCGTCGGGATGATGGTAAGTGTGCGATTCTTAAGGGGAGGGAAAATCTCTTTCAGAGTCGTCCACGAACAGCCATGAGGTCATTACAGACTGATTGCTTTTTCAGTGCACCTGCTTAGAGACTGTGACACAGTTTACCCCCTTTTGTACCTGTCACTGCTCAGGTAGCAGTGTAGCATAGTTGCTATGGAATATGGAACTGGGGGGTGGGTGTTGCCTGTTCAAATTCCAGTTATGACACTGCTGCTGTGCCCTTGAGTCAAGCTGATGAACATGAACAGCTTGAGTAAATATGCAGTCGTGTAAATGTACAATGTACCATTGAAAGCAATGGAAGTCACACAGATGAAGGCATACTATTATGTGTGATTATTTTGTTGTGATCTTGTAGTGTTGTGTATTAATAGTATGTGTGGTCATGTTGCTGTGATCCTGTAGGCCTATGCATTAATATTTATATCATGCGTGGTTATGTTTCTGTGTTCTTGTAGTTATATATATTCATATTATTTGTGGTTATGTTGCTATGATCTTGTAGATCTTTGTATTCGTATTAATATTATGTGTGGTTATGTTTCTGTGTTCCTGTGTTCCTGTAGGTCTATGTTCCTCCTCTGGTTCTCATCCCCTCTGTGCCCAATAACCTGCCGGTCTACATGGCCATGTCGGTTCTGAGTGGCTCCAGTCTGGCCACACTCTTCCTGCTGCCCTGGTGAGCCATGCCCCCCAACACAGTGGGGCCAAGAAGCTACGCCCATATCCACCTTTCTGCTTCAGCATTCAGTCCAATGGCTCACTCAAGTGTCTATACTGTTTCTTTGGCCTTGAGCTGTGTTCTGATTGGTCACCTGATCATCCTGAAGTGTTCTCATTGGTTAACTGCTCATCCTGAAGTTCTCTGATTGGTTACCTGGGCAGGTCAATGCTGCCGGATGTGGTGGACGACTTCAAGGTGAAGAACCCCGGCTGCTCAGACATGGAGCCCATGTTCTTCTCCTGCTACGTCTTCTGCAGCAAGTTCGGAGGGGGGCTGTCCGTGGGGATCTCCACCCTAGCCCTGCAGTGAGTCTGTCTGTTCGTCTGTCCATCACACCTAACGCATCACTGCTGATTGGCCTTGGCTAGGTAGAGCAACTAACATATCATCCACATGTGGACATGTCCAGCTGGGTATTTTACCAAAACAATTAATGTTCAGCTAAATTCTTTGCTCAATGGCACACCCACAGTTCCTTCTCCTGGGCTTCAAACCTAAAACCTCTGGTTACACCTCTTATTTCCCCAAATTCGTATGCTCCAATGTGACACTGCCTGCGCTAATGCTGTGCTAATGCTTTGCTCCAGCTTTGCAGGTTATGAGCCAGGCGTATGCAGCCCCAGCCCTGGTATGGTCATCACCCTGCGGGTTCTTCTGGGCCCTGTGCCCCTGGTCATGCTGCTTGCGGGCCTGGTACTGTTCTATCTGTACCCCATTGATGAGGCCCGGCGCCAGCAGATCCGCAGGGAGCTGGAGATGCTAGCGTGAGTCAGACTCCTCTCTCCGTCTCTCACCTCTTCGTATCTCCTCCCTCTTCTCTCCCTTCTTTCACCTCCTCCTTACTCTCACCTCCTTTGACCGGACCTGTGATGTGGCTGAGATGGTAGCCATGGAGACTATCTTTCTGTTAAAAATTGTTTACCCCCATGTACAGTGCATACTCATCCAATTTTGTCACCAATGGAAATGGTCACACATATTCAATGCGGCAATCAAACTGTGTGTGGGAGCCTCTATTGGGCATCTGATGAACAAACTTTTTTTTTTAGCAAATTTTTTAACCCCAATTAATTAATTTTTTTCTCTAAATTTGAATGCCCGATCCTATTTGTAGGTTAGCCTCATTGCAGCAGCATCCTCTGTCAGTTTGGGAGAGCACATGTAAGCATCTGTTCTACTCACCCGTGAATTCTAGCTGCCACTTCTTCTTGCTCCACAGTCGGAGGAGTACACTACATGCGCAGCTAGAGCAGACAGACGGGCAGGACTGAATACCAGACCGTGGGGTGAATCCATATGCTGGAACCCAGTGTCTTAACAGGATGAGCCTCCCTGCAGGCCCCTGGTGAACAGATAATGAGGCCACAAAACAAAATGGTGTCAAACGAGCAACACTGCCTCCATGTCTCCCAGCTTGCCAGGTCAGGTAGTAGAAGCGAAGACCACTTGGGGTGTTCAAGTCCAGGCTTGATGTAGTGCTGGATATTCTTTAGACTAGGAAATGATGAGCTTAGAAGGCCCGAACGGCCTGTTCTCATCATTACGTATTCTTATGTTCTTATGTGGTGACTGGAATGTCCCTCTAAATCGACTTTGCGGTACTCTAGTTATTTAAAGATTCACCAGTGAACCACATGTCCTTAATAGCCCAAACTTTCTCAGCAGCAGCATGTGTGTGTGTTTGTGTATGTGATAGCTGTTCTCATGTTTGTCTCAACAGGAAGGAGACCACCAGCTCAGACACAGTCAGACCACCATGGGCAAGTCTGCAGCCCAGTTACCAGTCACCTGGGTCTAGCCTCAACAGAAATCATGACTCTCAGGTCACCTGGGTCTAGCCTCGACTCGACTCAAAGTCACAGTCAGAGGACAATTTTTTTTAACCTCTGAAGTCCTGCAAGACTGATGAAATTGCAAAGTAACGAACACTGTTAAATAAATAAATAAATTAATGCTTTTACACACACACACACACACACAAACTCACCAAGACAAATGAACAAAAAACGAAACAATTTCAGTTTTTCATCAAGTCCCAAGTCTTGAGTTCAGGTCAATATTTGTGTCGGTAGCATTGTTTGAGCCTGGTGTTAAATATCCAGATCCAGAGTGAACTGCTGTGAACTTGCATTACGAGGAAGGAGAATTAATCTAGAAGAGAGTACAACTGGCCACCAAATTTGGAGAAAATGGGGGAAGAAATCAGAAATATATATATTTTTAATAAATCAAATCCAGACTCCCCTTCCCTACCCCAAGTCTTTATATTTGGATGGGGGCATCATGTCAGACGAAACGTTGCTTCTGTATTCAGTTACGCCATTGTTTTCTAGACTGAGGGTAAATGATCAAAATTATTTGATTTATAATATCGTTTTCTATTAAATGATAAATGTGATGGGGTTTTTTTGTCTATTGGGTTTGCTTTCCAAGTTTCATTTGCATTTTTAATGTTGAAATTATTGTTTTGGCTTTTATTTTGATTCAGATTTCTGTTAGCCTATATGGTAGCTCTCCAATTGATCCCACATTGGGCCCGTTTAGAGAAGCTAACATTATTGTTATTGTCCACAGATTCTTGCATTAATATTCTAATCACTGATTGATTTGGTCTGTGTTTACTTGACTCTGCAGCTCGTATTTTTTCAACATGGCTGGCAATGCTTAGGGAACAAAATCATATTATTGTTTCCTCAGAATAAATTATTTCCAGTGCCCAGTATGAGCAGAGGCATTTAACGGGATGATTTCTCTCGCCGTTCTTTAATAATATAATAATAATATACGCCATTTAGCAGACGCTTTTATCCAAAGCGACTTACAGTAGTGAATGCATACATTTTCAGTATATGTGGACCCAGTAAAGATTACCAACTGAGCCACAGAGAGCCACAGAGAATACCACCTATTCGCTTTGATATAAATCAGCTTTAGAAAGATGGAATGCAAAAACGTGTTCTAGAAATGCTACATAATCCCAGTCAATGGATTTAAGTTTGTGTGTACTTTCCGTTCCGTCCCATCCATTAAAAATAAAGAAATAAAACCAGGTCGTAGCAGACGTCGCATCCGCATATGGTGCTTGCCCCCCGGCCTTAGTAATATAAAATAGCTCATAATGGCTAACAATAAGAGCACAAAGGTGTTAAGAAATTTGTGAAAATAAAAGCATATGAAGATGAGTAACATGATCATAATTAAATTATGTAAAGGTCAGCTAGTCATGTATATTCACTGCTTAAGTGTTTACTCGTTTGGTGAAGTTAAAAATGGGGATAAATGGGTTAATATCAAGATTCCTCCCCCAAGCATAGACTGTATATAGGCTATAGCCCAAAGTCTTTTTTCCGGCATTGGACGCGCAGCTTCCGCTGGTCGCTTGTGAAGGGAGCCGGAGAGAAGACGTGAGGAGGAGGCGTGAGGAGAAGGAGGAGAAGAAGGAGGAGAAGAAGAAGGAGGAGGAGGAGAAGGAGAAGGAGGAGTAGTAGTAGTGGTAGTAGTGGTGGTAGTAGTAGTGGTGGTGGTGGTGGAGGAGGTGGAGTGGAGTGGAGTATCAACGAGCAAAATGGGAGTCGAGATCGAGACAATTACCCCGGGTGACGGTAGGAGGATATTCATGGTCGATTAAGCGAGTGTTTTTTGTATTTTAGTCTGCACTTTGTGCAGATCTAGTTGATCTGAATTTATTTCTGTGAAAAACTTTAATGCGCGGCCGCTTCTCTCTCTCTCTTCCTCTGTGCGTTTTTACAGGAAGGACTTTCCCCAAAAAAGGACAGACAGTCGTGGTGCATTATGTTGGTGAGTACGCTTGTTAACGAGCTATCAACATCCTTTTGCGTTCCACAGTGGGTAGCATGCGCGCGGGGCAAGACTCGAGAGCAAATGGCTAAGGTTAGCTAGCCAAAATTGAATTTCCATAGCTTACTGCCCATGGGCTAGCTAGCAAGTTGCAAGTCAGCCCTTTACGTGCAAAATGTGGGATATCCTCATCACTGCACATTGATGCCTTGCTTTAGTGCCAGCAGCTAGCTGGGCTAGCATTTCCATTTGTCGTTAACTTGGCAGACTAGCTAATTACCCGTAAGGTAATACATGTTGTAGATTTAAGTGGGGAAACTAACCCATCAAGTTGGTTGGTTTGCGGGCGTCGTTGAACTAAAATGCACAATGATTGAATCTAGGCCGCCTGCACGTACACACAGGCGCGATAGCGTTATTGCGCTAACTTGGCTAATGTTATCGAGCTAGCTGGCTCGCCTTGTTTCCTTTCTTTGTTGGGCCCGATGGGTTTTTGGCCAAAGCTACTATCTGTGGTTTGCCATTTGATATCTGAATAATGAATTGATACGCGTGCGTATGCTAGGCAGATCGTGTGTCTTTTTTTTCTTTTTAAAGCAACACTTTGTTTTGAACGTGTCAGACGTTAATAATTAGAACGGATTTCAGTATTTTATGTTTTTGGGACTGGTTACCCAATAATACTGCTTATTGCTTGCGTTTGAATGATTTCAGCCGTTCATTGCCACGATTAAAGTACTGTATTAGACATGGTTCACATTTGTTGAAATCATGGGGTGTGTATATATTGTCATGTAAACTGCTAAGGACGGTGGCGAACCAGTCCAACGTGGCACCATGCGTGTGCATTACTTTCCTATCTAACCTGTTTAATTTTCTAATCGGTGACTCGGAATTCATTCCTGTTAGCTTCAGGTAGATTGCAGTAAAATACGTGAGCACGCACCGGACGGCATCTCGCGCTTTCCAATGCCATTTCCTGTTTTGCGAAAGTGCTGTTGCAGCTCTCTGCTGCAGCGCATCCTGTCCCTCATGTCAGTCTCGGACACTCTGCCCGCACAAAATGTACCTGCGTTCTGTAGGTGGTAAACCACTATTTGGTACATAACTAGAAACACAACTTTGCTAGATGCATTTACACCCTCACAACTGAACTGGCCTTTCAAAGCATGTATCTCTACACTCCACTGCACGGGACTGAAGTTTGTTGAAGTCTTTAGATATCTGAATAACCTCTTCTCCTTGCTGCAGATGCTGAACTGAACAGTAGATAATTGCATTGTTTTTTTGCGCATAGCAAAAAGGGCACCCTTGTTGGTCTCTGTCACGGCTCAAATTTCCTGGCCTGCCGCCCGAATAGAGCGTGATAATTCCAACTCCTTTTGAGCACGAGCCCCGCACGAGACAGCTGGGAGAACTATTCCTGCGCTTGGTATCTCATCATATAATTTCTAAATATAAGTGGGACCAGGGAATTCTAAGTGTTGCTACATTTAGATAAGCATTCCGTCTCGGAGGCGGCGGTTCACCGGCCTACGGCGCTGCCGGTCCCTGGGTAGTGGCTGGTCCCGTAGTTGCACGATTTAATTGATTCGGGGTACAATTGGCGGCTAAATTGGGAGAAAATTGGCGGGGGGGGATGTATGCATTTTTGGATGCTTTCCCCTGTCTGCTTCCTGGTAAGTAAAAATGGTCAGTAACCTGTCTGTCCTTCTGTTCTCCCCGCTCAGGCTCACTGACGGATGGAGTGAAGTTTGACTCTTCCCGAGACCGAGACAAGCCCTTCAAATTTAAGATCGGAAAACAGGAAGTGATCCGGGGCTGGGAGGAAGGAATCGCACAGGTATGGAGGAAGAAGACTTGGTTTACACTGTGTGCCAGTTCCAAAGTTATCCGTTAAGTGCACTGACATTTTAAATATGGGGAAACGATTAGGGATCACCAGTTGCAAAGCTTGAACCCGAACATCTGGTACAATGCATGTACAGTGCATGGTCTCAGGTTAAGATGAGGGGTCTGTTGGTGCAGATAGGTGAGGCTGTAAAGGTGAGTTACGGAGCTGCTGCTCTTCACCCTGTCAGGAGACCCAGGGCCGTGTTCAGCAGCAAACTGAACTGCTTTGTAAACTGAAACGATGCTGCATTGAACGTATGGTTCCGTATGTTGAATGTGTGTGTGCTGATTGTATTTCTGATGCTGCACCCTGTGACAGCCTTGGTTTCACAATCCTCAATAGTGGCATGTTTCACAAAATGCTGTGCTTCTGCTCTGCCCCCCCCCCCCAGATGTCTGTGGGACAGAGGGCCAAGCTGACCTGCTCGCCTGACTACGCTTATGGGCCCACGGGTCACCCCGGGATCATCCCAGGCAACGCCACCCTCATCTTTGATGTGGAGCTACTGAGCCTTGAATGAAACTCCTCCCCCTGCCCTGCCCCCACACCACACCTTGCTTTCTGGGTATGTTCCTCTGAGTCTTGTCTTGCAGAATAACATGTTTGTTCATGAATTCATTAATAAATTGTAATTATTCAGTCAGTTTCATGGTTTGCATTTCATGTTTTTTTACAGTCCTTGAATCAGATCAGGATCTGAATCGATTTTAGGATTGGTGTCTTGTTCCTATGTTGATGTACTGATTGATTAGAACCCACACTGGGGATTCAAACTTGTAACCTTGCCAATGATTCAACACAATACTCATGTTAAGTAAAAAAAACAAGTAAAGCTTTTTCTTAATTACAAATAAAAAAAAGACAATTGATTGCATAAGTAGTAGAGTCCCTGGACCCCCTGCAGTTCACGTACCAGGCCAAAATCAGCGTGGACGATGCCATCATCTACCTGCTGCACAGGGCTTATTCACACCTGGAGAAGCCGGGTTGCACAGTGAGAGTCATGTTTTTTGACTTCTCCAGTGCTTTTAACACCATCCGGCCCCTTCGGCTTGCAGATAAGCTCTCAGCCATGCAGGTAGACCAAGACCTGGTGGCCTGGATCACAGACTACCTTACGGGTAGGCCTCAATACGTCCGGCTGCAGGGCACTGTACTGTCACCTTTCCTGTTTACCCTCTACACCACTGACTTTAGCCACAACTCTGGAACATCTCACCTCCAGAAGTTCTCGGATGACTCCACCATCGTGGGCTGCATCAGCGAGGACGATGAGGAGGAGTACAGAGGTGTGGTTAGGAGCTTCGTCAGTTGGGCCGAGGAGAACCACCTCCAGCTCAACACTGGCAAGACCAAGGAGCTGGTAGTGGACTTCCGGATCGAGCAAGAAGCCCCGAGGGGCCCGCTAACCCCATCACCATCAAGGGGAGGAAGTTGAGATGGCAAACTCATGCAAGTTCCTGGGAGTGCACCTGAACAAGAGGCTGGACTGGATGGACAACACGGAGGCCCTCTATAAGAAAGGACAGAGCAGACTGTACTTCCTTAGGAGGCTCACAGTTGGTTAGTGCATTTCCAGACAAGAGCTTCATCATGAAGACCAAAGGACATTCAAAGCAAATCCTAGAAGAGGTTTTTCTAAAGCACCAATCAAGGGAAAGATAGAAGATTTCAAAGACTTTGAATATCCCCCCGAGCACCATTAAGTCATAAAGAAATTAAGAGAATATGGCAACAACTGAATTTGCCTAGAACAGGCTCTCCTCCAAAACTTGAGCATCCGTGTGTGAAGGGCACTTGTTCAGGAGGCCACCAAGAGGCCTATGGCAACTCTGCCGGAGTTAGTCTTCCATGGCAAAGATGGGAGAAACTGTCCATGGGACAATAATAGCCCGGGTGCTTCTGAAATCTGCACTTTATGGGAGGGTGGCAAAAATAAAGCCATTGGTTTTTCTCACAGTTCAGTGGCTAATTATACTTTAGATTTACCCTCCCCAACGAACTTGCCGCTCACCCCCACAGGACCAGCTAATACCTTGAGGTATTGGTAATACCGCATTGATACGCCTCCTTTGAGACTGGACTCACCCAACTATGTTTACCAGGTCGCCTTACAGCTCCTCGACCAGCTCATGCCTGCCAGTGACAATTGGGTGGATAGTCAATTGTCACCCCCTGGCAGCATTCCCAGTCAGGGCTGGACGGACGCAGCCAGCGGGTTTTCGAACCCCGGCTGCAGTGGGCAACTTATGTCCCAGTCGGACACTCTTACCACTACACTGCCCTGGAGGCCTTAATAAAGCCATTGTTGAAGAAATCCTGCCTAGTCTGCCAGAAAACATGTGGGAGAGACCAAGTCGAGGAAAATTCTATGGTCTGATGAGACCAATATTGAACTTTTTTACATCAATGTTAGACACTATGTTTGGAGCAAGCCTAAACCTGCGCATCATCCCAAGAACACTATCCCTATTGTGAAACATGGTGGCAGGAGCCTAGTGCTATGAGGATGCTTCCCTGCTTCAGGAACTGGGAAACTTGTCAAAATGGAGGACAAAATGGATGGTGCTAATATAGAGAAATCTTGGAGGAAAACCTGCAGTCTGCAAGAGACTTGGGAGAAGATTTATATTCCAGCAGGACAATGACCCAAAGCATAGAGCAAAAGCCACATTGGAGTGATTTTAAAAACAAACAAACAAATAAATACCCTGGAGTGGTCCAGTCAAAGCTCAGGCCTCAATCCAATTGAGAATCTGTGGAAAGGTTACAAAATTTCTCGCTCCATCAGGTTGGATGGGGACTGGGGGTGAACAGCAATTTTCAAAAGAATGGGCAAAAATTGTCCAAATGTCCAGATGTGCAAAGCTGGTAGTCTTGCTCAAATAGACTCACAGCTGTAATTGCAGCAAAAAGTCCTTCTACAAACTACTAAGACAAGTGGGTGAATACTTACGTAATGTCTTTTTAACATTTTTTATTCGTAATTAAGAAAAAGTTTTAGTAGGTTTAGAGTATTTTGTGTTGATCATTGGCAAGACATCCCAATTAAATCCATTTTGATTCCATTAAGTAAGAAAAAATGTGCAAAATGCCAAAGGAGGGGGAATACTTTTTAGTCCCACTGTATGTACCCTACATGTACCACCTTCATGAATGACCCATTTGAGTCAGTCCAGATGGTCTTTCCTCTGATTTTATCAAATGATTCTAAAGCCGTTTCTGGTGTACTGCAGGTGAATTGCTAGACCTGGAAATTCTTTTGGCAAAAAAAACTAATGGTGTCTTGTGTGGACCCACCCACTGCATTAATGGTAATGAGCTGGTGTGGCCAGAGGCTGTCTCAGGTGTGTTTATCTTGTATCGCCGTCATCCTACATAATGGTCCACCTCAAGAATTATTCCCCACACAGACGGGTCATTGTGTTTTGAGCTATGTTTTGCAGGTGTCGGGTGTGCCCTCGTTTCAGTTTCTGAATCTGCTCTTTATTTCCTCCATTTCTTTCTTCTCTCAGGTTGGCGAAGATTGGAGTTAAAGCTGGAAGAGATGCACTTGATTCTAAAAGGGGCTTGAGTGTTCCACCGCTTTGGTCACTTATCTTCACATGTTAAAAAAATATTATTTTTGTCAGTGGGACCCCCCTCGCCCCTTCCCTCACATTTCCTTAAACCATGGGTCATAACTTTCCTGTTGAAGTTCTTAATACTGAATTTTAAATTGTGCATCTGTTTTGTGTAGAGTTTCTAAGTTGTGCATTTTGAAGTATACCAATGACATTAAAGGAAAGGTAGCAGCTAAGAAAGGAACCCTGAAGCCCTCTTCCCTCCCCCCCTTCTGTGTGCACATTCACACGTTAACGGACACCCAAGCTCAAAAGAAAAAGCACATGCATGCTCTTACATTATTTCTATTTGGCTGCAAGGGTCATTCATTGATTAGTCTGAAGGTCTAAAATGACTGGACTGCTGGCACATGTGTTTTATTCTGTATGAACGGATTATAGAAACGTAGGTTGTCTTATCACTATGGAACTCTGGTGCAAATAACCCTGAATTACATTTTTTTAAATCGAAATACCATGTAAAGGGCATGTGAACAAGTTTCCATGTTTAGATTCTGTATAGCACTCGCGTACCTAGCCAACCTAACGCATCCAGATTCCATAAAGTGGGGTACCCCCTCCGCTCGGCCAGGGCCACGCCCCTCACATGCTCCCTGTCAGCATGAGGGAAATGCAGGATTGTATGCAGTCGCCGTTTAAAAATATTTTAAAAAAATCGCGCGAGAACCCCTTGATTCACAATCGGAGACTACGGATTGGTGGAACCACGTTAGGGCGCACGCACATACACCTTAAACAGGATTTCCCCTCACCATATATCGCCTGGAATTGGCATGATATATATTTTTCAGATGCCAACTTTGTAACTCCAATAAATCGTTACAAACTGCACTTGACACTGTGATCTTGCTTTGTGTCACTGGTGTTGCTTCGAAAGTATACGGGGCCATTGAGTGTGATTTAAGACAATTGCCCTGTTCAGACGAACACAAATGGTCAATGGGAGATTAGCGGACCACTTAAATTGAAGAACATCTCACTAGAGGTTTACGGCCCGGATTGCTCGCCACGAGAGGACAAGGTGGTTAGGCACTCCTAAAAATGTTTTTATCCAATCGCGCTTGTGCCGCGAGCTTTTGGTCAGTTAAACTGCAATGAACTCGCCTGTTCTCGTGACCGAGCAGACCGGAGTGTCACAGAGCCAGATTGGTGTTTTGGTCATAGAGCGTAGTGGTGTACAAAGGAAGTCTTTAATTTACTATGATTTAATGTTAAAACCAAACGCTATTCAAAAACGGCGATCAACAGGCCTGATATGACCGGAAGACGGATTTGCAATCTTTTTGCTTCCTTTAACACATTATTATAATTACGTCTGAAAAGCGTATTTTAATGCTACTATTGTGGCTATTCTGAGAAGATTTTGGCGCTTGAAACGTTTGAGGTTGTTGAGTTTAAAAAAGCACATTAACAAACAATTAATTCATCCACGTTCATTTTATTTAGATTCTTTATTAATTGTCTTTTTATTGGCATTCTTCTGCTCATTCATCAACACGTGTTTTTTTTTTTAACATTCTTACTGTATTACTTTATTCATTCACCCACGTTTCGTCTTGCCTTTCTTAAGTGCTTGTATTTACAGTGAGGAATCGCACACCATTGATAAAGTCGTACTTCTACAACACAAAGCGATCACCGAAAGGATTGTCCAAGCAACAAAAATAAATAACTAAAAAGCTACAGACCTTCAAGAAAACTAAAAACGAGACAAAAAGCAACCGTTAAGGGCTAAATGTTAACAAATGGTTAAACCCACAATTCACTGGGATTGTACTGTAGCACTGTTTAGACTGTATAAATGTGCTCCATTACAGCTACAAGAAATTGT
Organism: Aldrovandia affinis; assembly: GCA_029706075.1. Lineage (NCBI taxonomy): Eukaryota > Metazoa > Chordata > Actinopteri > Notacanthiformes > Halosauridae > Aldrovandia > Aldrovandia affinis. The sequence goes on along the minus strand of JAINUG010000020.1, from coordinate 8,181,340 downwards.
TTATTTCTATTAACATTGCTTTGTACTACAGTTTTACACGCAAATGAAATGTGAAGTTAATAGTTGATCTTCTTCTGGAATAACATTACACACAAAAATATGTGCTTCCATCATGTGAATTTAGAAACATGCAGATCAATCTGAGCTTCAAGTAGTAACATCACCTCATAAAGTGAATTATAGTGCAATCAAAGACCCAAATATACATACAAATAAAAGCATGTTCTAACTTTAGGTTAATATTTTATGTGATAAACTTTGTTGCCACATTTAAATCCAATCGGACATTTTTGGCAAAAGAAAAACAAACATTGGATCATTGTGCATTTGACAACTTCCTGGGTTTGTTTTCAACATCCACTGACGACATGAGTCCTTGAAATGAGAAACTCACACATTAGACTCCAACAAACAACAGGGCTAGTAAAACTGAAAATGTAATGCAGAAAACATCTGCAGTAAAATGTTGTTCTTATAACTATATATAATACAATTCTTTTTTTTTTTTTTTAAGGGTGCAATGGCAAAGAGCTAGGTCAGGAACACACATATATAAACTTTCTCAACTCCACCACTATCATAATCATAAACCTCCTTTTACACTCACCCTTTAAAATGATTAACATTAGGCACCAAAAACATACATCTTACTCCAGACCCTGAATCATCACACACACACATGAGTGTACAAGTTCTGGTTAAGCACACGGGTTAGAGGTAATGGCGCCAACCCTGGCGTCGTCAGGGAGAAACCAGGTTGGCGTGTGACCTCGGCTGTCAAGTCACCAATAGCAGGCAGCCGTACTGTTGCACAAACCAGGAAGTGTTGTCCTCCTTTACCCATGTGCTCTGACAGCGGTGAGGTCACCCTGAAACACGCACGCACACCCTCACCTGGCACGACGCCCTCCCTCACAGTAATCTCTGGCAGACGGACGGAAGGAGTGACGGACAGACGGATTCCTTCCTTGCTGTGTACTGGGAGTGAGTTACAACCAGTGTCAGAAACACAATCAAGTTGGCGTGTGTCAGTCCCACAAAGTCAATAGGAGGTGGGGGGTCAAAGTTCATGGGTCAGAGTTCAGAGAGGTTTGAGTGGAAGAGTTTGGTGGCATTTGGGTGGAGGGTTTGTTGGGCATGTGGATGGAGGATGTTAGGGCATGTGGGTGGAGGGTTTTGGGGGAGTTTGGGTGGAGGGTTTGGTGCATGTGGGTGTAGGATTTTGAGGGACTTTGGGTGGAGGGTTTGGGGGTGTTTGGGTGGAGGGTGTTGGGGGCATGCGGGTGGAGGGTTTTGAGGGAGTTTGGGTGGAGGGTGTTGGGGTGCGTGGGTGGAGCGTGTTTGGGCGTGTGGGTGGAGGGTTTTGAGGGAGTTTAGGTGGAGGTTTGGGGCATGTGGGTGGAGGATTTTGATGGAGTTTGGATGGAGGGTTTGGGGGACATTCGGTGGATGGTGTTGGGGGAGTTTGGGTGGAAGATTTTGGGGGCGTGTGGGTGCGGATGGAGTGGTTGGGGGGCATGTGGATGGAAGGTTTGGGGGTGTTTCGGTGGACGGTTTTGGGGCATTTGGGTGGAGGGTATTCGGGTGGAAGATTTTGTGGGTGTGTGGGTGCACGGTTTGGGGCGGTATATGGGTGGAGGGTTTTGAGGGAGTTTGGGTGGAGGGTTTGGGGCATGTGGGTGGAGGGTTTGGCGGGTGGAGGGTTTGAGGGAGTTTGGGTGGAGGGTGTTGGGGTGTGTGGGTGGAGGGTGATTGGGCATGTGGGTGGAGTGTTTTGAGGGAATTTGGGTGGAGCGTGTTTGGGTGTGTGGGTGGAGGGTTTTGAGGGAGTTTGAGTGGAGGGTGTTGGGGTGTGTGGTTGGAGCGTGTTTGGGTGTGTGGGTGGAGGGTTTTGAGGGAGTTTGGGTGGAGGGTGTTGGGGTGTGTGGGTGGAGCGTATTTGGGTGTGTGGGTGGAGGGTTTTGAGGAGTTTGAGTGGGAAGTTTGGGGGCATTTGGTTGGATAGTTTGGGGGGCATGTGGATGGAGGGTTTGAGGGACTTTCGGTGGATGATGTTGGGGTAGTTTGGGTGGAACGTTTTGGGGGTGTGGGTGGAGGGATTGGGGGCATGTGGGTGGAGGATTTTGAGGGAGTTTGGGTGGAGGGTTTGGGGCATGTGGGTGGAGGATTTTGAGGGACTTTGGGTGGAGGGTTTGAGGGTGTGTGCGGGTGGAGGGTATGGGGGTGTTTGGGTGGAGCAAGTTGGGGGCATTTGGGTGGAGAGTTTGGGGAGTTTGGGTGGAGGGTGTTGGCGTGTGTGGGTGGAGCATGTTTGGGCATGTGGGTGGAGGGTTTTGAGGGAGTTTGGGTGGAGGGTTTGAGGGTGTGTGCGTGGAGAGTTTGGGAGTGTTTGGTTGGAGCAAGTTGGGGGCATTTGGGTGGAGGGTTTGGGGGTATGCGGGTGGAGGGTTTTGAGGAATTTGGGTGGAGGGTGTTGGGGTTTGTGGGTGGAGCGTGTTTGGGTGTGTGGGTGGAGGGTTTTGAGGGAGTTTGGGTGGGGAGTTTGGGGGCATTTGGTTGGATAGTTTGGGGGCATGTGGATGGAAGGTTTGGGGGACATTCGGTGGATGGTGTTGGGGGAGTTTGGGTGGAAGATTTTGGGGGCGTGTGGGTGCGGATGGAGTGGTTGGGGGGCATGTGGATGGAAGGTTTGGGGGTGTTTCGGTGGAGACGGTTTTGGGGCATTTGGGTGGAGGGTGTTCGGGTGGAAGATTTTGTGGGTGTGTGGGTGCACGGTTTGAGGCGGTATATGGGTGGAGGGTTTTGAGGGAGTTTGGGTGGAGGGTTTGGGGCATGTGGGTGGAGGTTTGGCGGGTGGAGGGTTTTGAGGGAGTTTGGGTGGAGGGTGTTGGGGTGTGTGGGTGGAGGGTGATTGGGCATGTGGGTGGAGTGTTTTGAGGAATTTGGGTGGAGCGTGTTTGGGTGTGGGTGGAGAGGCCTTGAGGAGTTTGAGTGGAGGGTGTTGGGGTGTGTGGTTGGGCGTGTTTGGGTGTGTGGGTGGAGGTTTTGGGGAGTTTGGGTGGAGGGTGTTGGGGTGTGTGGGTGGAGCGTATTTGGGTGTGTGGGTGGAGGGTTTTGAAGGAGTTTGAGTGGGAAGTTTGGGGGCATTTGGTTGGATAGTTTGGGGGCATGTGGATGGAGGGTTTGAGGGACTTTTGGTGGATGATGTTGGGGTAGTTTGGGTGGAAAGTTTTGGGGGGTGTGGGTGGAGGGATTGGGGCGTGTGGGTGGAGGATTTTGAGGGAGTTTGGGTGGAGGGTTTGGGGCATGTGGGTGGAGGATTTTGAGGGACTTTGGGTGGAGGGTTTGAGGGTGTGTGCGGGTGGAGGGTATGGGGGTGTTTGGGTGGAGCAAGTTGGGGGGCATTTGGGTGGAGAGTTTGGGGGAGTTTGGGTGGAGAGTGTTGGTGTGTGTGGGTGGAGCATGTTTGGGCATGTGGGTGGAGGGTTTTGAGGGAGTTTGGGTGGAGGGTGTTGGGGTGTGTGGTTGGAGCATGTTTGGGCATGTGGGTGGAGGGTTTTGAGGAAGTTTGGGTGGAGGGTGTTGGGGTGTGTGGGTGGAGCATGTTTGGGCATGTGGGTGGAGGGTTTTGAGGGAGTTTGGGTGGAGGGTGTTGGTGTGTGGGTGGAGGGTTTTGGGCGAGTTTGGGTGGAGGGTGTTGGGGTGTGTGGGTGGAGCGTGTTTGGGCATGTGGGTGGAGGATTTTGAGGGAGTTTGGGTGGAGGCTTTGAGGGTGTGTGCGTGGAGAGTTTGGGGGTGTTTGGGTGGAGCAAGTTGGGGGCATTTGGGTGGAGGGTTTGGGGGGCATGCGGGTGGAGGGTTTTGAGGGAATTTGGGTGAAGGGTGTTTGGGTGGAAGATTTTGTGGGTGTGTGGGTGCACGGTTTGGGGCGGTATATGGGTGGAGGGTTTTGAGGGAGTTTGGGTGGAGGGTTTGGGGCATGTGGGTGGAGGATTTTGAGGGAGTTTCGTTGGAGGGTTTGAGGGTGTGTGCGTGGAGGGTTTGGGGGTGTTTGCATGGAGGGTGTTGGGGTGTGTGGGTGGAGGGTTTGGCGGGTGGAGGGTTTTGAGGGAATTTGGGTGGAGGGTGTTGGGGTGTGTGGGTGGAGCGTGTGTGGGTGGAGGGTTTTGAGGGAGTTTGAGTGGAGGGTGTTGGGGTGTGTGGTTGGGGTGTTTTGGTGTGTGGGTGGAGGGTTTTGAGGGGGTTTGGGTGGAGGGTGTTGGGGTGTGTGGGTGGAGCATGTGTGGGTGGAGGGTTTTGAGGGAGTTTGAGTGGAGGGTGTTGGGGTGTGTGGTTGAGCGTGTGTTTGGGTGTGTGGGTGGAGGGTTTGAGGAGTTTGGGTGGAGGGTGTTGGGGTGTGTGGGTGGGCGTGTTTGGGTGTGTGGGTGGAGGGTTTTGAGGGAGTTTGGACGGGGAGTGTGGGGGCATTTGGTTGGATAGTTTGGGGGGCATGTGGATGGAGGGTTTGGGGGACTTTCGGTGGAGGGTTTGGGTGGAGGGTGTTGGGGGCGTGTGGGTGCGGATGGAGTGGTTGGGGGGCATGTGGATGGAAGGTTTGGGGGTGTTTCGGTGGAGGGTGTTCGGGTGGAAGAGTTTGTGGGTGTGTGGGTGCACGGTTTGGGGCGGTATATGGGTGGAGGGTTTTGAGGGAGTTTGGGTGGAGGGTTTGGGGCATGTGGGTGGAGGATTTTGAGGGAGTTTGGTTGGAGGGTTTGAGGGTGTGTGCGTGGAGGATTTGGGGGTGTGTGGGTGGAGTGTGTGTGGGTGGAGGGTTTTGGGGTGTGTGGGTGGAGGGTGTTGGGGTGTGTGGGTTGAGCGTGTTTGGGTGTGTGGGTGGAGGGTTTTGAGGGAGTTTTGGTGGAGGGTTTGAGGGTGTGTGCGGGTGGAGGGTATGGGGGTGTTTGGGTGGAGCAAGTTGGGGGGCATTGGGGTGGAGGGTTTGGGGAGTTTGGGTGGAGGGTGTTGGGGTGTGTGGGTGGAGCGTGTTTGGGCATGTGGGTGGAGGATTTTGAGGGAGTTTGGGTGGAGGGTTTGAGGGTGTGTGCGTGGAGAGTTTGGGGGTGTTTGGATGGAGGGTGTTGGGGGCATTTGGGTGGAGGGTTTCGTGGGTGGAGGGTTTTGAGGGAGTTTGGCTGGAGGGTGTTGGGGTGTGTGGGTGGAGGGTGATTGGGTATGTGGGTGGAGGGTTTTGAGGGAATTTGGGTGGAGGGTGTTGGGGTGTGTGGGTGGAGCGTGTTTGGGTGTGGGTGAAGGGTTTTGACGGAGTTTGAGTGGAGGGTGTTGGGGTGTGTGGGTGGAGTGTGTGTGGGTGGAGGGTTTTGGGGTGTGTGGGTGGAGGGTGTTGGGGTGTGTGGGTGGAGCGTGTTTGGGTGTGTGGGTGGAGGGTTTTGAGGGAGTTTGAGTGGGGAGTTTGGGGGCATTTGGTTGGGTAGTTTGGGGGGCATGTGGATGGAGGGTTTGGGGGACTTTCGGTGGATGGTGTTGGGGGAGTTTGGGTGGAAGATTTTGGGGGCATGTGGGTGGATGGTTTGGGGCATGTGGGTGGAGGATTTTGAGGGAGTTTGGGTGGAGGGTTTGGGGCATGTGGGTGGAGGATTTTGAGGGACTTTGGGTGGAGGGTTTGAGGGTGTGTGCGGGTGGAGGGTATGGGGGTGTTTGGGTGGAGCAAGTTGGGGGCATTTGGGTGGAGGGTTTGGGGGAGTTTGGGTGGAGGGTGTTGGGGTGTGTGGGTGGAGCGTGTTTGGGCATGTGGGTGGAGGATTTTGAGGGAGGTTGGGTGGAGGGTTTGAGGGTGTGTGCGTGGAGAGTTTGGGGGCATTTGGGTGGAGGGTTTGGGGGGTATGCGGGTGGATGGTTTTGAGGGAGTTTTGGTGGAGGGTTTGGGGGAATATTGTTGGATAGTTTGGGGGGCATGTGGATGGAGGGTTTGGGGGCCTTTCGGTGGAGGGTTTGGGGCGTTTGGTGGAGGGTGTTGGGGGAGTTTGGGTGGAGGATTTTGTGGGTGTGTGGGTGCACAGTTTGAGCGGTATATGGGTGGGGGGTTTGGGGCGTTTCGTGGATGGTGCTGGGGGCATTTGGGTGGAGGTTGTTGGGACAGTTTGGGTGGAAGCTTTTGTGGGTGTGCGAGTGCACGGTTTGGACAGTATATGGGTGGGGCGATTGGGGGTGTTTGGGTGGAGCAAGTTGGGGTGTGTGGGTGGAGCGTGTTGAGGCATGTGAGTGGAGGGTTTGGGGGAAATTGATTGGATAGTTTGGGGGGCATGTGGATGGAGGGTTTGGGGCCCTTTTGGTGGATGGTGTTGGGGGAGTTTGGGTGGAGCAAGTTGGGGGCATTTGGGTGGAGGGTGTTGCGGCGTGTGGGTGGAGGGTTTTGAGGGAGTTTGGGTGGAGGGTGTTGGGGCATGTGAGTGGAGGGTGTTGGGGGAGTTTGGGTGGAAGATTTTGTGGGTGTTTGGATGAAGCGTTTGAGGCCTGTTTGGATGGAGGGTTTGGGAGATGTGTGGTTGGAGGTTTTGTGAGACATTTGGGTGGAGGATTTGGGGGGTGGAGGGTGGAGGGTTTGGGTGGAGGGGTTGGGGGTGTTCGAGTGGAGCGTTTGGGGGGCGTTTGGGTGGAGGGTCTCAGATGTCTGTCCCGCCCCTCCCACTGACAGGGCCACGCCCGGGCCCGCCTGCCCGCCGCAGGGAGTGCAGGGCGACTGCGCAGCAGCCACGCAGCAGGGAGCCAATGTTGTAGACAGGCTGTCCCTGCCTCCATGGCCCGTGGCACAGCCAGGCCACCGCCGGCACCACCGGTGCCGCCACCGCCAGGAGGTCCATCAGGAAGTGCCGGCTCCAGTAGCTCTTCTGTGGGGGCGAAGATGAGGGCAGGGCCTCCCCTTCACTCTCCGCTCCTTCCCCTTCCTCCTCTGCCTCCTCCTCGTCCACCTCCAAAACCGTCACCCCGCCTTTGGGCTGGCAGGTTTGGGGTGGCGGCTCAGCTGTGCCCCCTACGGAGTGGAGCTCCACGGCACAGGAGACCTGAGGTGAGGGTGGCGGAGACCAGACGGGGTCGTCGTTGTGGGTGGCGGCGGTTGCCATGGTGACGGTGTCCAGGTCCTCACCCTCCTCTGAGATCCAGGTGGAGGAGGGGCTGCAGGACTGGGATTTGGGGTGGGCGTGGCAGGGCAGGGCATGGTCCGTCTGGATGGCGCGCTCCCGCAGGTGGTGCAGGTACAGGTGGTGGTACGAGAGGCAGGGCTGGCTGCTGCTGCTCACCTGTCCGGCCTGCAGGGGAGGCGCATCGCAGGTACACAGCTTCTCGTAGGTGAAGGAGCGAGGCAGGGGGGCATAGAGGCCCAGTGAGGATGGCGAAGGCGATGGCGGCCCTTCGCACAGCAGCGTCTCCAGGAGCAGGTCGGCCCGGCTGTCCCCGCAGGCAAAGCCGCTGTCCTGGGTCTCCTCTCCGCTCAGGCCTGGCTCTGGCCCGCAGCCACAGGGGTCCAACAGCACCTCGTGGCTCAGCTTGGTGTAGGTGGAGCTGCGGGTGAGCGAGCGGGCAGGCGAGCCCCCACAGGAGCGGGACAGCCCGGGCCGGACGAGGCCCGCGCCGGGCTCCTGATCCTCCAGGCCCTGCAGCAGGGAGTCCAGCTTGCGGTTCTGGGCACTCAGGTCCTGCAGGTGCTGCTGGGTTGGGCCCACGTCCCTGCCGCCCAGGTTGGTCCGCACCACGTCCACCACCTGCTTCAGCTGCCGGATCTCCCGCCGAGCGTCGTTCAGGGCCAGCTGCGCCTCCACGCGGTGGCACTCCTCCTCGATCCAGTCCTCCTGCATGCGGGACAGCTGGGTCCGCAGCTCCTCAATCTCAGAGTCCCTGGGGGGGGCACACACCTGAGTCTGCTGGCAGGACCCTGTCTTGTTCTTCTATGAATAACTGTGTTTTTAGCGTTATTATATTGACTATTTATTGGACTGTCTGTATGCGTACAGGCAATACTATTCATGAACTGTGCTTTACAAGAATGGAAGAAAGGAGGAGTCTCACCTGTCCTGCAGGTACTCCAGGTTCTCTCTGAGCCGGGCGCGCAGGTGGCGGATGCATACTTCCTTCTGCTGCAGGGGGGTCAGGTACTGCTCGGGAGGGGGGGCGGATCCCGTGGTTGTCAGTGCAGGAGGTGTACTTCACGCTACGCCTGGAGGGGGGCAGGTACACACAGGGGAGCACCACAACAGTTTCCTGTTTCACACACACTAACAAGAGCCAATATTTTGAGAGTTTATTGCAATTTGCAAGGAGAGACAGAGCTTCGCCATGGCTAAGCAATTCTCATCATAGAGCAAAGGACAAAGTGTATTTTTATACCAAACAGGACAGTGATTGTATTACACACAGGAGTCTCAGAGATAAATGCTGCTGTCACTCAGACTGATGTTGACAGTTACGTTGACCCTAAGAACAGAACTGTTACGTCATATCGCGGTCCGGAGATATACCACAGACATTTTGGGCTGGCAGGAGACCTTTCAAATGTTCTGTATAATACAAGCATGTATCTGAAACACCTCCACATCAGAGTGGGCCAAGTAACATAAAAAGGCACATAGCACCTACTAAGGAATAGAGAAAGGTATGTGTAATCGTTATCCAATACATATAGAATGTAGAAATTCCACTCCAACAATGGTACTAAGTACCTGTGCTTGGTGAATATCCTTATCCTTGGTGTCTTACTTCGGTGTGGCCGGGTCAAAGGGCATCTTACCTGTGTCTAACCAGGTGTGTTTGTTTTTAGGGCGTGTCTTACCTGGGTGTGGCCTGCCTGTAAGGCGTGTCTTACCTGGCTGTGGCTGGGTGTGGCCTGCCTGTAGGGCATGTCTTACCTGGGTGTGACCGGGTGTGGCCTGACTGTAGGGCTGCTATCATTGCCTCTGCAGGAGCTGGAGGTGCTGCTGCAGAGAGAGGCGTTGCCATAGGGATCCCTCGTACTGCCTGGGGGGGCTGTCCGGCTAGGGCAGAGACAGCAGGGGCAACACTGTCACTCTAACAGGGCAAGAAAGGGATTTGGATGTAGAGAAAGACAGAGGCAGAGGGGGAGAGATGCTCACTGTCTGTGTCGTTCCGGCGTTTGGTGGGGCATGGGTCCATGACTTGGGTGCATTGAGACCATATAGCCCGTCTCCATGGGAATGCAGTCTAGCTCTATGAACCTGCAATAGTCAAAACTGCACAGAAATTAGAGACCGTGACAGAGTGGACACACGGGCAAAGCCTACTGCTGGAGCATCAGTCTGATCTGTCCCATTACAGAAAACCTAACAGCAAATGGAGCAGTAGATTTACAGTAGAGTACATCACAGCGCCACCTTGATCACCAAACAAGGTTCATCATTAACTGGACTAATCGTTTAAGCCTCTGTAGAGCAGTGAAAACGGTGATTAAATTCTTGGTCAACTCATGATTAAACTTATACGAGAGCTGAGGATTTCAGAAAATGGGATAATCTCCAGCGTCCATTCCTTCCCCATTTCAGGGAGAGAGAGAGAGAGGCCAGGGAAAGAAGGGTTCACAGGAAGTGGGACTCACAGAGCACTGCTACAGGACCAACAGAGTGATCAAGTCAATCATGATCATTAACAATGTTATGTAACCAAAACAACTGAAAACACATTACCCTATCAACAAAATGCACACTGTTTTGACAGACTTTGACTTAAATGACAAAATGAGAGCTGACTGACACACGACAAAGAAATTCCACTCCTCCTCTTTCTTGGGGAAGAGATGGAGTGAAAGGCTGGCTTGTGGAGGGGTGTGAGAAGAAGTGAGAGGATGCCGGGGTAAAGGAGGGTGAGCGAAGAATGGATGGAGGGGTGTGAATGTGCAGTACCTGTGGGATCCTGCAGAGGGCGTCTGGCTGACAGGAGCAGACATGAGTGCAGGCAGCCTCTCTCTCTTTTTCTCTCTCCACACTGAGGAGTTCAACAATGGCCAGCCTGAAACACCACACACGCACAGAAATTAAATATCAACAGAGGCTAAATGGAAAAAGGAGGTATGCACACATCTTCCACAGCCTGGTGTTTTTTAATGAGCCGTGGTGATTCTACGCAAGAGTAGTCATATTCTGTTCAAGTGTGACATTTTATTGAAGGATACTCAATACCCAAATCCTCAATACTCAAATCAACACCCATGCTCTATGCTGGTTTTGCAGTCGGAGAATGGAAAATAATGCCCCCAGCACCCTACATTAGCCTAACCAGTCTATACCTGGAGGTACAGATATGGTAGAGGTGTAGGAGTGGTGCAGGTGTGAGAGGGAACTACACAGACAGTGCTGCAATTCTGAGTCATCATTCCCACAGTGAGGTACCAACTGAGTTATGCAACAGCAGCCAGGCCATGTTGTAATCAATCAATGTCTCTCTCTCTCCCTCTCTCACACACACACATGTGCACACACATGCCCAAGCCAGAGCCTGACAAAGGTCTGTTCAGCATCTGTCAGTTCATCATCAAACAACTCCTTCCCCCCAAACCCCAACATCACTTGCCCACTGGAATACCCCCTCCCCCATTGTCAGTTAGGCACACTGGCCCGTTTCTCAATTTTCAACAATGGGACTGTTTTTCCCAGCATGCAACATTCTTATTTATGCAATAATTCACCAACTACATTTCAAAGCTAGTGTTTGAGTCTGAGTCTTCCCTCTCCCTCTCTTATTAACAATATAAAACAACTAAAGTTTAACCTTTTAGGTATTCTGTGACAAATAACCACTAAATCACACTCTGGACCCTCAGGTCCAGAGTCCAGCACCCTGATCACTACTCCACACTACTGCCCTCAGGTCCTGAGTCCAGCACTCTCACCACTACTCCACACTACTGCCCTCAGGTCCTGAGTCCAGCACTCTCACCACTACTCCACACTACTGTCCTCAGGTCCAGAGTCCAGCACACTGACCACTACTCCACACTACTGTCCTCAGGTCCTGAGTCCAGCACTCTGACCACTACTCCACACTACTGTCCTCAGGTCCAGAGTCCAGCACTCAGCAGCATCATCATCATCCTCATCACTGTCTCAGGAACACAGGTCAGGGTTTCTGACAGAGATGTGCTGAGACAGTGCTCTGCTTTATGGTCGCGAGAGCTGGAGGCCGCGAGTAAGAGCGACTCATGAGCCAGGTGCCCTCCAGAGCAAACACCTGCAAGGGGACTCAAACCAAGAGCTGCAACAAACGCCTGCAAGGGGCCTCAAACCAAGAGCAACGCCGCACCAGGGAATTGAACCTGCAATGTCCTGGTTATAAGCACTGTTCGTTAACCACTACACCGCCATTTCTGGGCCTTGAGGTGAGGTTGCAGGAAGGGAAGGGGGGAGTGAAACTGTGAGTGGCACTGAGACAGAAGCACAGCTCTGACCCTCAGCAGGGACATTCCACCAATAATACATAGAGTACATTTTTTGCCCCACCATACATTTTCAATAAAATGTAAAAATACATGCACATAATATTATAAAAATGTAATTGTTGTCTACATTGAAATGATCTTATAACAAAGTACAAATATGGTTTCAAAATATGTTTTTTAAATACCCATTAAAATGGCTATTTTCTCATCCCACCTTGTTGACGGCCATTTTGCATATCAAATAAAATAATTAAAATATGTCTAAGTCTAATTTTTTTTGTATGGTTTGTTTGATATACACTACTGGTAAAACATTTAGAACACCCCCATTTTCCAGTTTTTACAGAAATGTAACCAGTTCAAGTTCAATGAATAACCTGAAATGGTACAAAGGTAAGTGGTAAACTTAAAAAAAAAAAAAAAGTTTAGGTTACCAAAACTGAAGGCCCTTTTGGGGAACAAGTAATGGGTTAACAGTCACTCTGTGCAAGTCGCCGACTCTGGATCCAGCAAAAGAGCCCCAGACCATCACGCTTCCTCCTCCATGTTTGACAGTTGGTGTCACACACTGAGGAACCATCCTTTCGCCTACTTGACGGCGTACAAAAACCCTGCGTGATGAACCGAAGATTTCAAATTTTGATTCATCGGTCCATAAGGTGCTTCATGGCCCAGGCAAGCCTCTTGTTCTTATTTTGCCATCTTAGCAATGACTTTCTTACTGCCACTCGACCTGTCAAACTTGCAGCTCGAAGTCTTCTCTTCACCGTTGAAACTGAGACTTCCTTACTTCAACCAGTGTTAAGCTGTGCTTGAAGCTGTTGTCCCATGAGCCGCCTATCACGCAAGCTGTTGACTCTCAGAAACTTGTCTTCTGATTTTGTTGTGACTTTGGGTCTGCCAGACCTCTTCCTGTTTCCTCCAGTTTCCAAGTGCCTTTTTATGGTGTAGGAAACGACTTACTGCCAAACAATGTACATTATTTTTCAGTTTTTGGTAACCTAAACTTTTTTTTTAACCTCTGGCAGTTTACCGCTTACCTTTGTACCATTTCCGGTTATTAATTGGACTTGAACTGCTTAAATTTCAGTAAAAACTGGAAAATGGGGAGTTCTAAAACTTTTGACCGGTAGTGTATGTGTCCTGTAATTGTTTTGCACTATTAATTTATTATAAATAATATTAATTATGCACTTAAGTTGTGTCCCACAACATACGCGCAACCCTGTTACTGAAACCTATTTGCCCTGCAGAAGGAAGAGTAAGTCACATAATAAACAGGATGTTGCATCATCAAGACCCCTTCTAACAGCATGGCTCTTGTATTTGCCATATTTTCTTAATATTTTCAGCATTTGTTTTCAGACTTCATTCAGCTTAACAGCTCAACCCTGTTAACCAAGATAATAGCCATGAAAAATATTAATTTCAAAATGTTCTTAGCTTATTCCAAAACTGTGTTGGTCATGACCTTGACAGTGACATGTGGTTCCAAACTCAGTATCCAATACTGAGAAATAGCTAACATTCGCCTGGATGTGCAACCCTGTTACCTGCAACCTTGTGTGTAACAGGGTTGCACATTCAACAAATTGAACAAGTTCCAGCGGCATACATATAACATCAAACACCAGTACACATATTACACCCTGTCTTCCGAGGAATGTGGGTTTTTCAGAGAACTACAGCTGCAAATATAGCTTTGAGGTGCAGGCTGTACATTTTGGATCATCACATCAGCAGGCCATCTTATACACAGGTGTGCTTTATGTAGATGGAGCAAACACCCCTACCTCTTTTTGCAGTATCCCCCTCTAGGCTGAAGGGTCCACCTGCCATATGGCAACATCTGAACCCAGTGTTCAATTACATCAGAGCTAAGCACCCAGAAGTGTCCACTGTGCACTTCTTCAGTGATCATCCTTGCAGCCAATACAAGCAGAGAAGACATTTTTACCTCTTTACCAAAGAGCTGTTTAACAAGGGCTTCACTGGAGGCACATGGAACTACTTCGAAGCAAGCCATGGAAAAGGTTCCCCAGATGGCGTGGGCGGATCACTTAAAGCAGGGATGTCCAATCTTATCCAAGAAGGGCCAGTGTGGGTGCAGGCTTTTGTTGTAGCCCAGCACTAACACACCTGATCCGACTAATGAAGGTCTTGATTGAAGACCACGATTTGTGGATTAGTTGAATCAGCCTTTTTAGTTCTGGGCTAGAACAAAAGCCTGCACCCACAGCGGCCCTTCTTGGATAAGATTGGACACCCCTGACTTAAAGGAACCACAGACAGGCTTGTCAGTCAAGGGAAAGACATCCCCGATGCTACCACTTTTTTCAAGGCACTGACTGAGTCGGAAACCATCATCAAGCTGTTTTATGTGAATGAGAAGGCTGTCAAGGAGGCTGTTCAAGAAATGCCAGGAGACATTCCAGACGTACCAGCGACCATGAAGCTCCACCAGGTGGTCACCCTCACACCTGGACAGATGAAATACAGCGATGTCAGCTGCCTATGTTCAAGCAAGAAAAATCTGGATTGTGAATGTTATAATACGAAGAGCTTCAGTTTCAGTCAGCTGCAAACAATGGACTCCTCACACACCGCACTACCAGACATCCAGTGGCAAAGTTCAGAGGTGGTAGGGTAATGGTGTGCTCTGCTTTATGATGGCACTCTGTATCCTGGGATCATCTGTGAAGTCAATGACTTGGCACTGCCAAGTTAAGTGCATGCAACAAGTCGGTGCAAACAGATACTTTTGGCCACTCAGAGAGGACATTCATTGGTATCCATTTGAAGACATAGTGTCCTTAATTCCTGCCCCACAGCCAGTTACCTCTCGTCACATGGAATTTGTGAAGGATGTATGGTCCACACTTTTTTCCTATGAAAATATCTGATGAGTAGCCGCAGCACTGCCATGACATCTGTCATTTGTGGCTAAAAATATGAAAATGTCCAGTCCCAAAGATGAGAGCTTCAAACATAATTGTCCATGGTTATTTGAATGGTTCATAGACTGTTAAAAACGTACTTTACTTGTTAAAGAATCATCAAATGCAGTATGAATTTTGAAAATCTGTTCATGGATCCAATTATTGCCTGTAGCATGGTGGTAAGGGTGGCCACCATGCCAGGTGGTGAGTGGATGAAAGACAAACACAAATGAGGATTCCAATAGGCCAATGGCCAGTTTATTCTATGAAACCGTGTATTAACTTAAACCCAAACTAACAAACAAAGTTAAATCAAAGCAAGTCATTACAGGGGAAACCAGCAACCAAAAAGCAGCACTTCTTCCTCCATGTCCCAAAACTCTCCAATCAGGCATGGCAGGCTGTGCTTTTATAATGGCCTAATGAAGGCAATGGCTCACAACTGAATTGATTGCTCATTAGCCTCAGGTGAGCCTGCCTGTAAGTGAGGCCGCTGCTGTCCAAGGTCCTGTAGTCCTCTCCAGGTTGTGGGAGGGAACAGGAACACCTGACAGCAGCAAAAAGGGAGACACAGCCCTCTCTACTCCTACCTCCACCTCTCCCAGTGTCACATACCCTCCCCCTCAGCTCCAACTAAGGGGAGGAGGCGGAAATCTCCAGACACTGGGAGAGGAACACCAGAGCTCTAGGAGGTTCTGCCTCCAGGGGCGAAGACAAGTCCTGCCTGTTGCACCAGCGAGCCAATACGGGAGGCATAACCCTCCCAGGGAAGCTGGCGATGGCAGGCAATGAGGGGCCCCCAGGAAGGCTGGCAGCAGCAGGTGACAAGGGGCCCTGAGGAAGGCTGACAGCAGCAGGCGACAAGGGGTCCCCAGGGAAGCCGGCGACGGCAGGGGGGGAATGGGCCCCCAGGGAGGCTGGTGACAGCAGTCAATGAGGGGCCCACAGGAAGGCCGGCAAGAGCAGTCGACGAGGGGTCCACAGCAGCAGTCAATGTGGGACCCTCCGGAAGGCTGGCGACAGCTGACAACGAGGGGCCCCCAGGAAGGCTGGCAGCAGCAGGTGACAAGGGACCCCGAGGAAGGCCGGCAGCAGCAGGTAACAAGGGGCTCCGAGGAAGGCCGGCGAGAGCAGTCGACGAGGGGTCCACAGCAGCAGTCAATGTGGAAACCTCCAGGAGGCCGGCAGCAGCAGACGAAGAGGGACCCCCCGGGAGGCCGGCAGCAGCAAGCGGCCCCCAGGCAGGCCAGCAACAGCAGGGGGCGATGGGCCCCCAAGGAGGCCAGCGACAGCAGGCAGCAATGAGCTCTCAGCGAGGCTGGCCACAGCAGGCGGCGGTGGGTCTCAGCGAGGCCAGCGACAGCAGGTGATGAGAGGACCCCTAGCAGGCTCTCAACGGCAGCCCGGAGAGTCATGGTTGCCTGGGGAGCCTGGAGTAGTTGTGACCTTGGCATGGTGAAGGTCTGGGGGAGTGTCTGACCTCTCCTCCTCAGTCAGGGAGAGAAGAGGCTGGTGGACAGTCACATTAATTGGTTATGGACCAATGATGACCGTCGCTTTCGCAGCTTCCGCACCAGTGGGTATCCCGCACTGGGCACACAGACCAGTGATGGTCTGGCTCCCCACACCACTCACACCAGAGAAAAAATCTCCTCAGCTGTTCCCATGTGTCCCTGTCACCAGATTCCTCCAATTGAATGTCCACTGGAGTGGCAAAGGACAGGTAGTGCTGGGGCCAAAGAAGGGGCTCTGGCACCTCCTTCCCACCCAGAGGCTTCTCTGCCCGGGCAAAGCCCGAAAAAGAAGGTCTGCCGTCTACTTTTCCGGGCAGGCCTCCAGGTCCTCCCAGGTAACGGCCTGGCCCTCCTTGGGCCACTCCCAGCCTCTGGGCGTGGTCTGCCTCTTCACCTTTTTTCAGCAGGAAAAGAAGCGAAGAAAAAAAAAGTCCCAAATTGTTTTTTTAAATTAATTCATTAAGGAAAATCTCCATCCACTCAACCAACAGGGGCAATTAAAATGCCCGCATTCCCCAGCATATGTAGCACGGTGGCAGGGGTGGCCACCATGCCAGGTGGTGAGTGGATGAAAGACAAAGAAAAATTCGGATTCCAATAGGCCAATGGCCAGTTTATTCTATGAAAACTTGTATTAACTTAAACCCATCCATCCATCCATCCATTATCTAAGCCGCTTATTCCTGGTCAGGGTCGCGGGGGGGGGGCTGGAGCCTATCCCAGCATGCGTTCCGGGCGAGAGGCAGGAATACACCCTGGACAGGTCGCCAATCCATCACAGGGCACACACACCATTCACTCACACACTCATACCTACGGGCAATTTAGACTCTCCAATTAGCCTAACGTGCATGTCTTTGGACTGTGGGAAGAAACCGAGTACCCGGAGGAAACCCACGCGGACACGGGAGAACATGCAAACTCCGCACAGAAAGGCCCCCGGCCTGGATTCGAACCCGAGACCTTCTTGCTGTGAGGCGACAGCGCTATCCACTGCACCACCGTGCCGCCGAACTTAAACCCAAACCAACAAAACAAAGTTAAATCAAAGCAAGTCATTAGAGGGAAAACCAGAAACCAAACGCAGCCCTCTCTACTCCTCCCTCCATCTCTCCCAATGTCGCATTGCCAAAAGCAATATGAATTTTTTTTTTTACTTTTCATTTACCTTTTTCACATGTTCAAGGATGTTTCCTGTCATTTCACCTGTTCTTTATCTGTTTTACATGTTCATGAACAATTTCATCATTGTCAAATGTGATATGAACCTTTACGCACATGTTCAGAGATCATTCCTGTCATTATTACAGATGTGCTCAATCAATTTTGATAAAGATCGTATGAAACAAAATTATTCTAGTCTTGGATTTTCATTCATAACATTTATGTCATAATCCATTACCGTGGAAAACCTGTAAAGATGATAAGCAAAAGTAAGGTATCCACTCAATCGTTACTGTGCGCAACCCTGTTACTTTACAATTTTTATGAAAATAATCTTCTTGACTCAGTTATGTTTAAGGTGTTGTAACTTTAATAGTTTGAGTGATTACATACAAAAATATATGTGAGCAAACAGCTAGGATTTAATACTGAAATGGGAAAAAGGATATGTGTGTCATGATGATGGACAAATTATGTTACAAAAGTTGCTTTGCCTCATGTAATTCAAGTCTGATCAGAAATTCTATGAGCAGGCCTGGCAGATGGCGCAGTGGTCTAACGCACCACGCTTCGGAGTGGTGTGCGCTGCCCGTCAGGGACGCGGATCGAAACCTGCGTCTCTACCAGACCGGCCCTGGTCGTCAGCCTGATCGGAGGCGGCATTTGGCTGTCCGCCTCCAGGGGAGGCGGGAGGGAGAGCCGGCACAAGTTCGTCGAGGAGAAGGTTAAGGAGTCCGTGGAAGATTTCCCGTCTCGAAAGAGGTGGGAACACTCAACCAGGAATGTGTGTCTTGATACCGGAGGACGGGCAACAGACTCGTGAGAGTGGGGAATTTAAGTAAATAGAGGGTTTAATTGGCAACCAAATTGGGAGAAAAACAGGGAAAAAAATCTGAAATAAATGTATTAAAAAAAAAAGAAAAGAAAATGAAATTCCATTAGCATACATGTAAATAGGACTTTCCCTTACTCAATGATAATGGATTTATTTGAAACAAGGTTTTAAATTATACTTATAAAAGTTCCCCCAAATTGGTAACAGGGTTGAACCAAGGCATATAAAATATATAAAATCTCATAAATAATGTATTTTTACAGGCTGAGCTGGCAAAATCAAATTTCTGGTGGTTTAATACCTCTACTTTTCAAATACATAGCAGAAAACACCAACAAAGTCAGTACAATTTTGAACACTGTTGATGCCTAAATTGTACTCCAATGCTGGAATGTCCCAGCAGCTCCCAAACCCCAGCCTGGGAGAGAGCATGAAGCAGAACACCGAACTTCTCCTCAAAATGCAAGCAGATCCAACTGTCCAGCCCCCACTCAGACAGAAGATTCACTGAGTGCAGGGTGTGCCGGTATAATGCAGTCCCCCAAAGAATCATCATTAGCGTGCAGCAGAACAGAAAAAAATTAACACCCAGTCCTAAGTGACTCTTTCTATAACAGAATATAACCCTTTTGCCTGGTATCACATGATCATCAAACGAATACAATATAATAACGATAACAACAATAATAATTATTATAATATTGCTGTTTGTTATTATTGTTGCTACAAACAATAAATGGTATACTAAAGTAAGTAAGTTATTGTAGGAGGACTGAAAAGGAAGAATGCCATGGTGAGACACTGGAAAGAGAGGGTGTCAATGAGATTGAAAGATAACGACAACATGCTGAGAGGAGGATGGATACATCTCCATGGAAACGGCCACACTGCCACGAGAAGAGCTTGAGCTTGAGCTACAGGTGTAAAAAAAATGAGCAAAAAAAACAGTACAAACCCATCCATGATTACAACTGTAGCACGTCTGTGCGTACGGCGTGTGATTGCAGATTATGCTGCACTAAAGGCCGTGTGTCTCCGGAGCCGGTTGTTAGATATGTGTCTGAAAACAGGACCGCACCTCGCTCGGCGATTGTGTGTGTGTTTTGGGGGGGGGGCGTTGTTACTGTAGCTGGAAATCCACGTCGGCGGGTATTTAACATTTTATATTTAAAACAGTGTCAGAAACCGAACATTGTCACGTGCATCGCCTAACATGGTGCAGTCAATGTAATAACGAAAACGTTCATTTCGGCACATGTGAGAACTTGTGAGATGCATTGCGTTTATAGTAGGCTATCTTGACCACATTTGATAGTTCGCCCCGCACAATTAGTCTACTGCACCTTTCAATAAGTAACGTAGCTAAATAGGAACACCTTGTATAATTCGGGGTCAAAACTGAAAAAAGCGACGATTTCTGCACTGCGAAATGGGACGCAACAACCAGGCTGTCTGTAGTAAAAATGAACTGTGCGGCTGTCATACTCGATGCTCGTAACGGGTTAAATATAAAGCCTGTCTCGCTCGCAGCTGTGGGAGCAGATAGTGTCCTGATTTTGTAAACTGATGCGCGCACTGAGCCATCACACTGAAAACATAGTGTTCCCACTGTTAGTTTTTTTTGTAACACAAAAACGTTTGTGCACATTAATGTTTGGTCCTAAGTCAAGCTCACGTGTATATTGGACAGAAATATATCGCCAAACTCGAGACCCGTTTGCTACTGTATAGCTACAGCGCAGCGCCGCACAGTCATCGTGCCGCAGAATCTACAAGGGACGGTACACAACATAACCAACCCTAAAGAGGAAACAGTCAATACACATTTTATACGAATACAACTAAATAATCTATTCATATCATTGTACCGTATGCTGCTGTTGAACGGCATGCACACTGCCGCCCTCCTCCGCAAAATAATCTCCCGGCGATTGGGCATACTAGGCTACTTATGAGTGCCCTATACAGCCATACCAGCGAGATATGAATGTGACACGTTCCTTGTCAGAAATAAATATGCCAATCCTTGTGGTAGCGCGGATGAGGCAGCAAGATGGAGTAGCTAGCTAGTGGGACAAGATACATAAATTAAGCGAGGATTTACCGTCATCCCCCACGGTTCCATGATTCAGCAGCCTGCCGTTTCGTGGAGCTAAATCGCCGAATGCCCGGACCCCAGGCACTGGAGCGATGCTTATGTGGACGGGGCGGGCAAGATGGGCGAGTGTTGATGAAGGCGCGTGTATCTGGTTTATGGCTGCCGCGGTAGTGCCGAAAGAAGGCGCGAGGGGGCAGTATTCTCGAAATGGTTGTCTAAAAAGTGTATTGGTCACGTTTTTCTGGAACCCGACTGGTCCTCTTGGCTAGTTGTTGTATTAAAAACACAACCCTGATTTCAGACTCAAAACGCATTCCGATCCTTGATCCACATCAGGTCCCTGATGTCGATGCCACAGCATGCGCATCGCATCGTTAGACAACTCTTAAGAACCAGAACAATATGTTCCAGGAATACATCGTATTTGCATGTCTTGTTAACCTCACTACTTTGATTCTGTTTCCGCTTTTATAATATACATTGTTAAAAAACAAGGTTAGAATCATAATCTCGACAATACAATACAAGTAAACACACACACAATTATCGTGCATCCATAATTTAATACATTTCTCAAATTCGCAGTGAAAAAACGACAGGGCCACAATACTGCACTGTGTATGTGGGTGGGATTCGCCTCCTCACATAGTAGTCACACGCCATTGACTAGAACGGATGCGTACGCAGATAATCCTGTCCATCAAGGCTGTGAACCCGCATGGCTCAATGCTGCTAGTGAACACGCAACGCTTCACTGATCTACAAAACACCCAAACGATCTCATTATCGCCACCCGGCATGAGTCCATCTACACAAAACATTACTGGCGAATCTGATTGAGCGGTGCACAGTACCGATCCTCGTGAGCGCACACAGTACCTTGATTGACAGCTGGAGCAGATTGGACACAGCATGATAAAATGCACAAGGACAAACTAGTTCATACGCAGAACGGTTGAATTTAATTTCAGCATTTTTCAAACATTAACTGTCAAATAAATGAATGTAGCCTACATATTGAAACAAAAGTAAGTACATTTAAATACACAACGATTTCATTATTTACAAAATGTGTTATAGTTCCCCTGAAGCTCAGCACAATGGATACACTACACACGATAAAGGAGAAAGTGCTTTTAAAATGTAACGTGTTGGTGCCCACAAGCTGAATCCTGAAAATGTAAGACTGATAGGCTGTGGCTATCAGCTGATTCATGGCTGTCACAAAGCTGCCAATGTGAGATCACAATGCTTCGAGGTCATAGCAAAAACAGGTAGGCTACAGGAAGGACTGAAATCGTAACATGTTGTTCAAGAGCAAAAAAATTAAATAATCAACAGAACACTGCTCCCAAAGTGACATATATTGTCAAAGCAGACAATAAATCAACTTTTTAAAACATTTTTTTTGGGGTGAATGATAACACTCTAAAGATGGTGGAATGTGGGCCCGGGCATGGCGATGATGTCAGTGTAGGGCGCATCCTGGCGCAGCTCCAGGGCTTTCTGCTTCTTCAGCACCAAGAAGGAGAAAAAGTTGGCAGCAGCCTGCACGCGACTGCACCTCCCATTCAGCTCCAGCAGACTGAACACAGCAGTGCCCTTACTGCAGCTCTGAGCACCCACACACCCACACCCACACACCCACACACGCGCACGCACACACCAGTGGAGGTTTCTATATGACAACAGGTGAAGCAGTGCTTCACCTAAAAACAAACAGACAAAAAAACATAACACACATCACATAAAACATATTTTCTAAATGCCTAAGTATCATCACAACGACTATTTCCTCTGTGAATCAA